>JAWQFJ010021104.1:147500-165000 GCA_034096865.1 Theodoxus fluviatilis | reverse complement strand
CAATAGTAAATAATCACAAATCCTAGTGATAATAATAATACCGAGTGATAATAATAATAAATTGAATAATAAATAATAATAATAACTAGTCGAGGAAGAATTGTGCACGATAGAGGGCGAGAGGTAAGTAAGTAGGTAGTACGAAAGAACATAAAGTCATAATAATAATAGTAGAATAATCATTAATATTTAATTAGAATAGTAATAATATAATACTAATAATTAATAAGTAATATTAATATAGAGTAATAATAATAATAATAATATAATAGTAATAATAATAATAATAATAATATAATAATAATAATAATAATACATTAAAATAGTAATAAGCTATAATATATAATAATAATAGATAATAATATATATAATAAGTATATACATATAATAATAATAAGTAATAATAATAATAGTAATAATATAATATAATAATAATAATAATGAATCTAATAATATTAATAATAATATACGTAAAAATAGTAATAATAATAATAAATAATAATATGAATAGTAATGTAATAATATATAATAATAATCATAATAATAATAATAATGTATTAAGAATAATATATAATAGTAATAAGTAAATAATAATAGTAATCAGTAATATAATAGATAATAATAAGAGTAATAGTAATAATAATTTAGTAATAGTAATAATAGTAATAATATAGTAATAATATAAATCAGTTAATTCTATAATAGTAATAATAGTAATAATAATAATAGTAATTATATAAGTAATAGTAATAATACAGTAAATAATAATAAGAGGTAAGAATTAATAGTAATAGTAATAATAAATAATAATAATATAATAATATAATTATAATTAGTATTAGAGTAATTATAATAATAATAGTAAATAATAATAGAAATAGATAATTAATAGGTAATATAATAATAATATAATAATAATATAATAATATAATAATTATAATAGTAAGTATAAAATAATAATCAATAATAGATAATAGTAATAATAATAATAGTAAGAGTAATACATATTAGTAATAGTAATTAATAAGTAATGTAATACTCGTAAATAGTAATAATATAGTAATAATAAGAATAAGAATCTGATAATAATAGGAAAGAATACATGATGAAATATAATAATAATAATAAGAGTAATCGTGATCAGTAATAATAAGTAAAACTCAAGGGGGGTAATTAAAATACTAATCAAAATAATAAAAATAATACAAATAAAAAGTAATAATTAATACTAACAATAATAATAATAACTACATAATAATAATAATAAAAAATAGTAATAATAATAACTGAATAATAAGAATTACGTAATACGGAATAATAGTAGTAAATAATAATAAGAATAAATAATAAGTAACGTAATAATATCATAGTTAAGAAGTAGTATCTTATAGTAATAAAAATAATCATAATATAATATATTAATACTCAGTACTCATAATAAATCGTCAATCATAATAATAGTACATAATACATACTAGAAATATCAATAATAATAATAGGAATCAGCCGTAATAATCAGTTAAATAGTGCTAATAATAATACGCCTCCAACTAACTTAATAATAGAGAATAATAATAATACCAAATACTAATTCTAAATAAGTAGTAGTAGTCTCGTAGTAGTAGCCAGGATCGTACTATATAACACGAATAATAATACATAATAGACTCACTCCTATCCTCCTCCTCCATCACTCACTCCTCCTCCTCCTTCTCTACTCCTCCCTCATCATCCTCATCCTCCTACAGCAACTCCTCCTCCTCCTCTCTCCTCACCTCCTCTCTCCACTTCCTCACCTCTCCATCTTCATCCTCTCCTCCTCATTCCTCTCTCATCCTTCTCATCCTCTACTCACTCTTCTCATTCCCTTCTCATACTCATTCCTACTTCCCCTCCTCCCTTCTCTTCCTTTTCCTCCACTCCTACCTTTCCTACTCATCATCCTCTCTTTACTCCTCCTCCTCCTCTTCCTCCTCCTCATCCTACTTTTTCCTCCTGCATTCTCCTCAATCCTCTCTACCTCGTCGTCTCGTCCTCCTCCTTCGTCCTTTGTCCTCTCCTCATCCTTCTTCGTCATCTCTTCGTCCTCATCCTCCTATCCCTCCTCCTCGTCCTCCTCCTCCTCCTTTCTCCTCCTCGTCCTCCTTCCCTCCTCTCTCCTCCTCCTTCTCTTCCTCGTCCTCTTCCTCCTCCTCTCCTCGTCTCCTCCTCTCTTCCTCGTCCTCCTCCTCTCGTCCTCTCCCTCTCTCATCTCCTCCTCCTCGTCCTCCTCCTCTCATCTCCTCTCCTCCTCGTCCTCCTCCTCCCTCTCCTCCTCTCTCCTCCTCCTCCGTCCTCCTCTCCTCTCCTCCTTCTCCTCTCCTCCTCCTCCTCCTCCTCCTCCTCCTTGTCTCTTCCTCCTCCTCCTCCTTCTCGTCCTCCTCTCTCTCCTCCTCCTCTCTCTCCTCCTCTCTCTCCCTCCTCCTCTCCTCCTCTCCTCCTCCCCCCTCCTCCTCCCTCTCTCTCCTCCTCTCCTCCTCCTCCTCCTCTCCTCCTTTCTCCTCCTCTCCACCTCCTCCTCCTCTTCCTCCTCCCCTCCTCCTCCTCCTCCCTCCTCCCTCCTCCCCTCTCCCCCTCCTCTTCCTTCCTCTCTCGTCTCCTCCTCTCCTCCTCCTCCTCCTCCTCCTCCTCCTCCTCCCTCTCCTCCCTCCTCCTCCTCCTCCTCCTCCTCTCCCTCCTCCTCCTCCTCCTCCCTCCTCCTCATTCCTCCTCCTCTCCTCCTCCTCCTCCTCCTCCTCCTCCCTCTCCTCCTCCCTCCTCCTCCTCCTCCTCCTCCTCCACCTCCTCCCTCCCCTCCTCCTCTCCCCTCCTCCCCTCCTCTCCCTCCTCCTCTCCCCTCCTCCTCCTCCTCCTCTCCTCCTCTCCCCTCCTCCCCTCCTCCCCTCCTCCTCCTCCTCCTCCTCTCCTCCCTCCTCCTCTCTTCTCCTCCTCCTCTTCTCCTCCCTCCACCCTCCTCCTCCCCCTTCTCTCCTCCTCCCCCTTCTCTCCTCCTCCCCCTTTCTCCTCCTCCCCCTTCTCCCCCCTCCCCCTCCTCCTCCTCCTCCTCCCTCCTCCTCTCCTCTCCTCCTCCTCCTCCTCCTCCTCCCTCCTCTCCTCCCTCTCCTCCTCTCCTCCTTCTCCCTCTCCTCCTCGTCCTCCTCTTCCTCCTCATCCTTTTCTTTCTCGTCCTCTTCCTTCTCGTCCCTCTCGTCCTCTTCCTCCTCCTCTTCCTCTTGCTCGTTTTCCTCTTCTTCGGCCTCGGTCTCCTCCTTTTCGTCCTCCTCCTTCTCCTCCTCCTCCTCCTCCTCCTCCTCCTCCTCCTCCTGCTCCTGCTCCTCCTCCTCCTCCTCCTTCTCCTCCTCCTCCTCGCCCCTCCCCTCCCTCCCCCTCCCCCTCCCCTCCCCTCCCCTCCCCCTCCCCTCCTCCCTTCCTCCTGCATCCCCTCCTCCCCTCCCCCTCCTCCTCCTCCTCCTCCTCCTTCTCCTCCTCTCCTCCTCCTCCTCCTCCTCCTTCTCCTCCTCCTCGCCCTTCTCTTTTACGTTTTTCTTTCTTTCTTACCTTTCTTTTTGGTCCCTAACGAAAAAGCCCTACTGATATGAGTACAAGGATTTCTGAGCTGTTTGTTTTTTCCTCTTTTTGTCATCAGTTTGATTCTTGTTGACATGTTCTCTGATGCATTTGTTTCTGTAATCTCCACAGCAACTGGTCTGTGAATGTCTCCGAAGCACGCCCGGAAAAGTTCTAAGCGTCGTTTTTGTTTCTTTCTATCGGAAATGAAGGCTGTCATCGTGGCAAAGCAAAGCTGCAACGTATAATAACAAACGAACGAACAAAGAAACAAAAGCACGATATTTGTTTTTGATAGACCTTGGGGAATATGAAATGGCAGACACATATGGAGGAAGCTCAGTGCTAAATACATTCTTTGCTTTCCTCTTTACGGACAACGCCCTGTTTCTCCCTTTCACAAACCCTTGGTATATTGGCGGTGGGAAAAGACACACCACGGCTCCCAACACGATTCGTAAACGGCGAGTAACAGGGGAAATGTAACTTGACTTGCTCTCAGTCCTTCAACCTCCTCTAGTGAATTTCGTGATCAAGGACTTTACATAGACTACATCTGGTACAAGGGCTGATGGGCCGTAACAATTCATGGATTAATTCCTTTCATTTCACGACACCGTGCACTACGAAACCAACGGTATTCTAAACATCAAACATAAACATTCCTTTCGGCGGGGAAAAATAACTTTGGTAAACTTCTCAGGCATGGCCGAATGTACATGTCCTCACCTCTCTAATTAGCGTAGCGAATTGAGATGTTCGTTTATTTCACATGACCAAGGTTAATCTACACCTAGAAAAGTACAATTTCGCAAAAGGAACCGCGATTTAATTATACTTTTATTTTCAGTAAACACCCGTAATGAAAGATTATTTACGCCTGGTTGGTTTCTTTCATTTCTCTAGTACGCTCTTATGTTCCACCAGATCTTTCCATGACAGACATTGTCGTAACACACGCTCATATGTTCCAGAGATCTTTCCATGACAGACAATGTCGTAACACGCGCTGATATGTTCCACCAGATCTTTTGATGATAGACATTGTCGTAACACACGGTCGTTCGTTTGTTTGCTTTGTTCGTTCGTTGTGTCAGCGTCTCTCATTTTCTGTCTCAAACTGCCAATAAAAAATTTCGTCACGCAAACTTCGCCCAACTCTTTTCTTTCTTCAAATCCAGTTTTCCACCCTTCATTTTTCCTTTTTTTTGTGCACCATTGGTTCTGATGGAAACACTCACAACAAAAGCATTCAAAGCGAGAATATTCTTCCGATTGGAAAGTTTGGATTACAATAACTCAGAACTGATAACTGTCTCCAAGCTTATCCAAATATCATGAACCTCAATAATGTTTTCTCGAGAAAGGAAAATGTTTTGATCCTTTCAAGCAACACTGTGTACAAATATATCTGTTCTTAAAAGGTATTCCACGGAGATTATTTATCTGCAATCTTTTGCTGCAGTTTCAAGTCCGTTTTGCAAGAACTTTGCATTCTGTGCAAGAAGGCAGTCGATTAGTTTGCGTGTTTTGGTTAAAATATATTGTATTAATGAACTGACATTTCTTTGGACCACGCAAATATTCGTCTTGAATCACACATCAAAAAAGCTAGAAAAACCGGAAAGAGGGCATACAATTTCGGCAAGGTCAAACACGGGTTCACCAATCTTGAAGGACAAGCAGCTGAATAAAACATCTCTAGTACCAATGCAGTAATCAATGACACTATAACCACCTGTCGACACAAATGTGTACTTATTAGAGTTATCAGCATCAACATGGCTATTGAGGATAATCATATCAAATGCCAGACAGAGATCAAGCAATGATTTACCGAATTCGTTGACTGTTTAATCAGATGAGGAACGAGTGTCTTCGAGCACACTACAGCACATATCCTGCAGATAATCAGTATTTGCCGTGTTCAGGAGACCTGTTCGTGCATTCAAATCGCCACACAGAAGTATAGAGCATTCACAATGTATTTCCACAACATCAAGTATACATTCACCTCAGGCATCTACTCCATTAGTATCATCCAGCCCGTCATAGTGTGGGGAACCGATTGGTGGGATATACACATTGAACATCAGTACATCGCAATCCGTGCCAAACAGTTCCCTATACACTAGGAACACCAGAACATTCCCTAATTTACAGTCCACCAACTTAAACTATTTTGCAAGGGATCGGATAATCAAACCAAAACAATAACCCCCCACCCCCACCACCCACCCCCCCCCCCCCCGACAATCTACCTCGACTAGAGAGACTTTCTGGCTGGCGAGACGTAACAGTCATGAGTGGGCAAGAAGTGGGTCAAATCTAGATAACTTACAAAGGTTTCACATAACAAGAGAAAGATGGCGAACTGAGGATCGCGAAAAATTCAGGTTCATCAAATTTCGAGGGAATACCATCAATGTTCCAAACAACCAAATCAAAAGGCATAGTCAGTGCAAAGGTCGGACTAAGGGGCACAGTACCAGAGTGACCAGATACATCCAAATCAGCGACAGGGCCTCAGCCTTCATCCTATCTGTCTGATCGGCCGCCTTCCAACGTAGCAGCACGAGCAGCAGAGCGCGTCACGGGGCGGTTGCGGTCAGCTGGCACGCATCGCTCCTCACGGTGAAGGACTCCACCCCTGTAGAAGGCAGAGTCTCCCTCCTCTTGAGCTTGGCGTAATGAGCGCTTTTGCGCGGGAATTGTCTGCCGATAGGGGGCGCTTGCGAGTCGCGTCACTGACTCGCTAGCAGCAAAGGCTGACAGTGTATGTTGTGGTTTGTTTTGTTGTTTGTGTCCAGGCCCAGTATTTTTCCGTCTGTTCACACTTGGTTAGATCATCTGCATGATATAAGAAGCCCACAACAACGGAGTTCTGGCCATTTGCAGGTACACAGAGGTTCTTGTCACGTGACCAAATCGCAGTATTTTGATTGGCGGAATAGGTCTTTGCTGTCTGCTACATCGTGTATGTTGTGGTTTGTTTTGTTGTTTGTTTCCAGGCCCAGCATTTTTCCGTCTGTCAACACTTGGTTAGATCATCTGCATGATATAAGAAGCCCACCCGCCAAGTTGTGAGATAATTGAGCAAAAAACAACGGAGTTCTGGCTGTAATACAAAACAGAGAAATTTGGGAGCACCTTCACAAATATTGTAATCCTTCAAATAAACGTCATTAAAAAATATTAATCGATTAAAAAAAATTCTACAATATATGTTTCTACTTTTTAGTGTTTTTTAATGGTGTATTTTAATCCTCCACCCCCCAAAAAAATTTCATTGTGACATACGTACATTAGATTAGTAGGCTATTTAACGAAATTGCCAACACCTTGAACAAGCAACTGAACAAAATCCTGCCATTTTCCACCACTTCGGTAATTTATAACCCATTAACTATCACCGAAAAATATATAGATCAATAATTATTGTACATCGTCAAAACACTGCGATTGTGAATCTGAGAAAACTCTTGAACCTACCTTGCCACCAAATCAGCCTTTCGTCCAGAGATCCGTGCATTTCTCCGACGTACTGCAGCTCTCAACTCTTGGTTAGTCCACTCTCCGAATGGTTTTGCCATTTTCGGTAGTCACAAGATGCAGAAAATCGCAAAATAAGGCTCAAAGAGGTTCGCCGGAATGAAATTAAGTTACAGTACGGAACAGAGATTCACTGACAGAGAAGGTTGACGCGACTCGACGGCGCCCCCTAGCGGCGAGTTGCTTCCCTTTACCCGCGCAAAAGCGCTCATTCCTCTTACTGCCGCACTGTCAGATCCGAGAACACTCCTATCCCTTTGACGAGAGAGAGAGAGAGAGAGAGAGAGAGAGAGAGAGAGAGAGACAGCGAGACAGAGAGAAACACAGGGAAAGACACAGAGACACAGCCAGAGAGAGAGAGAAAGAGTGAGAGACAGAGAAAGAGAGAGAGAGATAGAGAGAGAGAGACAGAGAGAGATCGTTTATTTTCGGCCGAAGACCCATCAAATATGTACATATTTCAGAACATTTACGTATCAGTTGTAGTCGCAATAGAATGCTATGTTCTGGAGGAAAGTGACATATCAATACTCTTCAGTATGTAATTTCACTTAGAATAAAATGAAATATCCGTACACCAAAGTAACATTGTTCACATATAAATTTTAGTTTAATACTCATTTTGAGCATCTGGTAAGATCTGACAAGAGAAAAGAGACACAAAGAGAGGAGAGGGGCGGGAGAGAGAGAGAGAGAGAGAGAGAGAGAGAGAGAGAGAGAGAGAGAGAGAGAGAGAGAGAGAGAGAGAGAGGGAGGGGGAGAGAGGGAGGGGGAGAGAGACAGAGTTGAACAAATAATTATCCAGGCCTTCAGCCCAGAAACAAGGTCGATTTCAACTTACTTCAATTGCAACACAACATTAACAACAATATAAAACCGAAACAGTACTACTGGTAATTAATGAAATAGTACAAAATGCAATCAGCGGCTACCTTACTGGTCATGAACTATGCGTTGCATGTAATTATTTCTTTATCATATGATAATGGCGTTCTCACGTATTCACACACCATTGACGGTTAAGAGCTGCAGCAACACATTCCAGTAAGTGTAAAGTCCTGACAACAAACAGTCAACGATGAGAGGTTCCAGTTCAAAATTCAAGAGTATCAAAGTTTCAGTGCAGTCACTCGCAGACATAGATCATATCAGCATTGTAAGTAGTTCTTGTATGACTTAGACGACAGCGATCACAAATATGTATGCTAGTCCACAAATGTATCTGTCATCAAACGACAATAGTGCATCATCATTGTAGCTCGCTGTATCAGCTATTCATCACCGGAAACGGATTCGATGTTAATTGCGTGGGCCGTAGAACGGGTCACCGAAACATATATTGTGTAGGCCTCAAATGGATAGGAGACAAACTCAACTACCTGTGTTTCTAGACGACGGGCAGCGGAGATGAGGCAGACACACACATCATCGCACTCTCTACGTCCAAAAAGTGTGTATCGCAAAACAGTCAAGACAGAAGCTCACACCTGCCAGAGAGAGAGAGAGAGAGAGAGAGAGAGAGAGAGAGAGAGAGAGAGAGAGAGACAGAGGCAGAGAAACAGAGAGACAGAGAGAGAGACACAGAGAGAGAGAAAGAGAGAGACAGAAAGAGACAGAAACAGAGAGAGACAGAGAGAGACAGAGAGAGAGAGACAGAGAGAGAGACAGAGACAGAGACAGACACAGAGAGAGAGAGAGAGAGAGAGAGACAGAGAGAGAGACAGAGAGAGAGACAGAGAGATAACTTGAACTTTCTTTATCCATAGGCCAACAGCCCATTGAATGATCATCATGGTTGCATAGCAACACACACAAGCAGTCCTTACAGCTCTGGGGCTGGGAATGCAAGCATACATATTCAAGCACATTGTAAACAGATTGGGTTTCCATACATTTCTCTTGCCTTAGCTTTAGTCCACAAAATATAAACATTGATACATCATACTTTTCCTGATATTGGTTCTTTTTAAGATGTAAGCACATTATTTTTTGTTCGGATGTACATATTTCGCAATGTATCTTTCCCTCAGCTTATCATATGTACTACATTCTAGCAAGACGTGGATTGCATTTACAAGTGTATTACAGAATGAACAAACCAGATCGTTTGTTTCTTTGTACTTGTAATGTTGGTAAACTCAATTTGTTTATTCCAAATCGGAAGCGACTAAAGGAATCTCTCAACTTGTAAATGGTTAGGAAACTCAGGTAACTTTCCGTGCCAAATGAGTCATTTATGGTAGAGTACCATGTAAATATTTGGCTGTTGTGAAGTCGTTCATCCCATGACTGACGATAGCAATCCTGTAATCTTTGCTCCATTTGTTTCAAAACAGATGTCTGGCTCCGTACTCCACCATTCAGCCAAACATGCATAAATACAAATCTACACAATGCGTTTTTAACAAAGCTAGTCCGATTCTTTCTTACAGGGATATTAGAATGTAATAGCATTCCTAATGCCTGTTTTGGTAATCTTTGAAACGGTCATTTTGACAGCATCAGCCAGTATTTTATTGCACTGATTGTGCTGTTAATATGCAGGGGATATCTACCCAGTTCACCATTCACAAGGTGACTAGATGTTCTAACGTCTAAACCTAACACTTTGCACGAGAAACAATGTCGTACAGTGAATAAACATATATCAACTCGTTAGTTTATATCATCAATACGTACAAACCTAATATCTATGTATCTGTACAGCTAAGGAGGTTTGTCTACATTCAGTTTATGTTCCCCAAGTCTTAAAGCATAAAATACATACATGGCTATCGATCTTGTCATTTTTTCATCGATGCCCTGCATCAGGTATATGCAAACATTAGAATTATTTCTCTTGTGTAGATATCGTTCTAAATAGTTTTTCTTAAGTGTAGATATGCAGGACATGACAAAAAATGACTCTCACTTTCCTTTTCCTCACAAAATGGACATTGTGTGTTACGAACAGATCTGTAACGATCATTCACGCGTAAATCGTTTATTCCGAAACGAAATCTAATGAACACATCCCTTGTCTTCCACCCACATCATTAGCGTTTCATTTAATATAATACACATGCTTTACTTAACACACTGGTCACGATAGTTATCTGGAGAATCATAGCTCCCACATTTGTGCACAGAATAGATAATGGCATTACACCAACGTTTAGGACATACCCCGGATACAAAAATCTCATTAAACAAACGCAAAAGGAAAGGCTGAAAGAAGATGTAGTGCACGTCAGATCATGTCTCCAATAATCAAGTCAGTCTCTGGGGCCTTCCCTCTTTTTAACTGGGACAATGCAATCAAGACCTCTTCTTCAGACATTGGTGAATCCAGTACACTGTCAGAGTCGTAACTGTTCCGAGGAACCAGTGATAAGGCAGTGCTGCCAATTGAGACGGGATTTGTTGTAAAAAAGATCTCTAAAGTGTGTATACCAGGGCCCGTATTCACAACGGCGATTTATCGGCGATTTATGTTAACTCCGATTTATCTCTAAACTCAGACGATTCCAACTGCATGTTCCGCTCTCCCTTGGCTGGAAACCAGTATATATAGCAAAGCGCAACCTAGGATCCTCTGACGAGCGTACCTTATCTAACCGATCAAGATAACGCGGGGCTAGGGGATAAATCGAGTGTTAAAAAGATAAATCGCCGTTGTGAATACGGGCCCAGGTATCCAAAGTTATGTTGCTCGTCATTTTTGAACCCACTTTGAGCCGTTTAATATCTTTCCAAACTTCTGAGAGTCATGGACATTGGCCGAGAGAGTTTCGCTTATAGAACTTCAAAAGCACTTTTCTTCTCTCTAAATAACTGCTTATAATCATTCGTACATCTTACATCTGCAACTCTTTATTGTATCCGAGTTCTGGCGTAGATATTCACGGAGCTTCTTTAAAGCGCTCTTCTTCGCATCACAACATTCTCTATCATACCATTCCTTGCAATACCTTAATCTCCCACTACACATTATAGTTTTCTGTAAGTATTGGCAGCTTGTACGAGACAAGGTGTAACTAAATGGGTAGCGAAATTGACATCAAACTATGTGCCTGAAAAACTGCTCCATTCTAGTTTCAGTCATAATACTGCGAATCTTTCTAACGTACTGATCAAATGCGCTTTCGTCCCATACTATTTTCGTACAAGAAATCGGTGCAGTGGTGCAAACATCTCTCACAGACTGCTCAAACCCATTGCAAAATAATTCCAGGCATATATGAGGAGATATAACAGACTCTTGGGCATGCAATGATTCAAATAATGGCAACAAGTCTCTCAAAGAGATGTTGTAATCAACAACACGACTGCCGTTCTGCAAAACAAAAGTGAACTTATCCGATTCTACCTCTGGTAAAAAACATTTAGAATGCAAAGGTCAAAGGCAGCACATAAAGACAACAAAGAATGTCCATGAGGTTAGTAAGGACGACGTATTTGGCGCGCGAGTGACTTCCCTTGAATGGAGTAAGCACAAGACTGCTTCCCATTACACAGTAGAGTTTTTTTTAAGAAGTCGGCAGCTTGTACGAGACAAGGTGTAACTAAATGGGTAGCGAAATTGACATCAAAATATGCGCCTGAATTACTCTGCTCCATTCTAGTTTCAGTCATAATACTGTGAATATTTCTAACGTACTGATCAAATGCGCTTTTGTCCCATACTATTTTCGTACAAGAAATCAGTGCAGTGGTGCAAACATCTCTCACAGACTGCTCAAGCCCATTGAAAAAAAAACAAGTCTCTCAAAGAGATGTTGTAATCAACAACACTACTGCCGTTCTGCAAAACAAAAGTGAACGTATCCGATTCTACCTCTGGTAAAAAAACCTTTGAGTGCAAAGGTCAAAGGCAGCACATAAAGACAACAAAGAATGTCCACGCTCATTAATTGCATTGTCTTGGGGAAAATGTGATTCCTTCAAAAGTTCGGAACTAACATCAGAAATATCATTACTACAAGTATTCCACTTGGAAGTTCTAGCATTAAGATCACCGCACAAGAGAATACTGCAGTCGTCATGCACAGAAGTTATATCAGGCAACCATTGCTGAAGCAGAAGTATACCATGCGATTCGTTTACGTAGTCATAGTAAGGTGAGCCACTTGGCGGGACATATACACAAAATGCCTTAAACATCCTCACCCGAACCAATCAACATCTTGTCAATGCAGAAAACAATCATGTTATCAAAGTTACATTCAATTTGGTGGAAGTAGGGGCATACATTCTTGTCTACAAGACAGAGAAAAGCACCTGACCTCCTCCCCCTGTTGGACAATTTTACAGCTGGATCAATATATGTTCCAAAGGAAGGAAGAAAGTGTGACATGTCTAAAAACTCTATAAATGTTTCACCCAAACCAATTATCAAAATTTTGTACAAATACTGTCAAAAATCTAGATAGTCTAACTTACGCATTAGTCCTTCAACATTCAACCACAAAATTTTGAAGATTCCACTTGACCTCGTCACATCCTGCACCTGTGGCCCTACGCACTGCCATCTCCATTGTGCATCCGAGTCAGAGTTGTGCAAAAACCTGGAAGGTCTGATATGCTTAGTAGTTTGACGTGCCTCCACGCTGTCCCCTACAGTATCAGCTTATAGAGGACGATGCTCAAAATAGGTTGAAAAGCAGAGAATGGGAGACCCAAGGGCGCCGTCTCCTTCTTCTTCTTCTCGAACGCCATCACGCTTGGATTTTAGAGTCAAGGATGAAATGGGCTGTCTTCTGGAGCGATTCCATCCTGCTGGACAGCTTTTCCTGAAGGGCGCCGTGACGTGCATGTTTCACTGTTCAACAAATACTAGAATTAAAGAGAAAACGAACTATATACACAAACATGAATGGGTGCATGCACGCACATTTTTCTAAAGGTTTTTTCGATGCTGTTATTTCTGCACCATTAGAATAATTTGTATCCACACCAGTAATATTTCAACATACCTATGTATTCAAAATGTACCAAATGACGTATTTCGTTGTGAGGAGACACAGACAAGCACTTGTTATGCTTGCTTAGTAACAATGCCAGTAGAGAATAAAAATGTATGTCCAGAAATGACAGAATAACCATATTTAGAGATCTGGGCGCTTTGAGAAATATCCATGTTGACATTCAACTAGAGGACTTTTTTCTTTCTTTTCTCTTTTGGTCTCTTACTGTTTATGGTGATATTTCGAACAATTATGATTATATAATACGAAGAACGTTCTCTCCAGTGTACAAAGTCTTTTGGAGTGGATACATTTACGATGCATATGAATAATTCATTCGAGTCTCATGCCCGATAGACCTATACTTCACACACGGACCGGATTCAATCAGATGATATTTGGAGTCACGATCGTTTATGAACCACACTTTATCCACAGCATAAGAAATATTATTTCATTGATAGTGTCTGTTCTGATTCAAACAAAACAAGACAAAACCCACGACAATGGCTGTCGTGTCATGCTTTTTCTTCTGCCAATGTAGACTGACCGTAGCTGTTGCCTTGAGGTGGTGTTTTACTGCACAAGAAGGTGAGGTCAACAGAACAAGAACAGGATACGTAGTGCAGACTCACATGCATTGTTGACAGCCGTTTTGCAGCTTTTGATGCAGTTTGCGGGGAGAGTATCAAACAGTAATGCATGCATCATGCATGTTATAGTTGGTCTTTGTCAGGTATTTGCAACCTATGCAGTATAAGTTTCGAGTCAAGCTTATGTTGTAAAATCTACTTCGAGCGACGAGTATCTGCAGCATCTGACCAAAGTAAGGTGATCTTCAGTTGTTGATGACTTAACCATCAAGTTCTACCTTAGGTGTCCTGAGGGATAAACATAGCTATTTGTTCATTGAAATCTGGTGCCTTTAAGAGAGGGGGGGTGAGAGCTCTCCTGATCTTGGGGGGTAAATTCCTTATGTGCACAGTTCACCAACAGCTTGCGCGCATGCGTGGTGTGTGCAAAGACATCTATCTCAGACTGCTTCTGTCAGACACGTGAGTCAGAGACAGAGGCGAGACTGGGGAGGTCGGGACATTTTACCTCGTCACGTCCTGCACCTGTGGCCCTACATACTGCCATCTCCATCGAGCATCCGAGTCAGAGTGGTGCAATGACGTGGAACGTCTGATATGCTTACTTGGTTGACGTGCCTCCACGCTGTCCCCTACAGTATCAGCTTATAGAAGACAATGTTTAAAATAGGTTGAAATGCTGAGATCTAGAGACACAAGGGCGCCGTGACATTAATGTTTTTCTTTACTGTTAAAAGGTACAAGAATTGAAGAGAAAACAAACTATATTCACGAATACATCCATTCATGAATGCGCGCATGCACGCACACACACGTGCACGCACGCTAACATGCACACAGACACACAAACACACGCTCACAGACATACACTCACACTCACACACACACACACACACACACACACACACACACACACACACACACACACACACACACACACACTTGCGTACATACATACGAGCGCAGACGCTTGCACCAAAACCATTTCCTCTTTTGCTCTTCGTCTAGCGATCGGAGCAAGCCGTGCAAGGTGCGGTTAAACCTCTCACACTGGCCATTCCCTTTAGGATGGTATGGGGTGGTCTGCGACTTGGTGATGCCGTAAGTGTCACAGAGTTCTTTAGCAAGACGTGATTCCAAGTCCCGGCCTTGGTCGCTGTGTATCTGCTCTGGAACACCAAACCGCTGGAACCAGTCTTTCACGAGAATCTTCACCACAGTATGCGCCTCTTGGTTGCGGATGGGGATGGCCTGGGTGAATTTGCTGAAAACATCGGTCATCACCAGGACGTTTTCTTGGCCGTCACTTGCTGTCTCCATCTTGGCGGAATCGATTGTCAGGATCTGAAGGGGGCGACTAGCTAGGACCGGCGTGGAGGTAGTCTTCACAGGGGACGGGCGTCCCATCACACAGCGATTGCACTTGGCGATGTAATTACGGACGTCTTCGAAAATTCCTGGCCAGTATGCACGTCGTCGCAGCAGCTGCATCGTGCGCTGGAAACCTTGCTGGCTCATGCTGTTGTGAACTGCGACCAGGACATCCGATGCATAGAACTGGGCAGAACCAGTTGTTTGCAGGAGCCATAAATTGGATCATTCACGCGGCGGTACAGCACTCCATCCTTGCAGAAGAGCCGCCGATGTTGCTTCAAACGGATATGCAGCTGTTGATCTTCTCCAGGCGATGGCTTGTTTGGCCAAGGCACCAGGACAGGCTGGATGGTGGGGTCTTGTTGCTGCTTTTGACGGATGTCTTCAGGCGTTTGTGTGGAGATGATAGCATTATGAACCTCCCTGCAGTCGGTCTTGGCAGAAGAGGATTGTCTAGTATACCGGGGTGGTGATTCGGCGGACTGGCACTCACAAGCAATGGATTGCTCGACTGCCTCTGCAACTTCTGGGGGCATAACAGTCGCTGTGGGCAGTCGAGAGAGGGCGTCAGCTGGGTTAGTTGTTCCTGGACGGTACTTTACATCGAACTGGAACTGCTCAAGCTGAGCTGCCCATCGCTGTTATAATGCCCCCATCATAGCAGTCCGGAAGTGAAAAAGAGGGTTGTTGTCTGTCCAGACCACAAAGTGGGAACCTATGAGATGGTCCCGGAATTGTTCTGTGATGGTCCATTTCCATCGTGTTTGTCTGCTAGGTACGTACGGTGTGGTTTGTTTACTTATCTTCTGTGGGGTTTGTGGAGAAAGTATTCGTTATAATAGTCTATTATTACTATTTTCGATTAGTGTTTGATCTAATTAAACTTTGTGCATGTTTTCATGCCATCCGTTTGCCAAGTTCTAGCGATCATCACTCCTCAAAACAGACCCAAAACATACCCTAACATATAGCACCGGAAGTTATTCAACCTACCATCATGGATGTGCTGCTAATTACCATTATTATGACCCCTGGTGAACTCTTCTCGGGCCATTCTTCGTCACTGCTCTGAAACTCCTCACTGTCGCTGTCTCGCATACAGTTATCAATGATAACTCGCTCTATCTCGGCTGTAAAGAGAGTAGAACGCGTTCATCGCAACGTTCCAGGCTCTGCTGTTGATATTTCGAAAAATTCAAAGGAAAACAACTCAAAAACGTCTTTCCAAAATGACCAAACCAAAGCCTAGTGGCGAAATGCGCTTAATATTCATGAAGCTAGTTATTTACTGGTCTTACTGCACTGAAGAGTTCCTGTAAAAGTGGATAGAAATGCTGTAATGACTCGGAAACGAAAAGAACCCCTCCTGGCGCAGGGTGCGGCTCTTCGTAGGGAAAGAGTTAATTAACGGGAGGCTTCGCGGTGCGGAAAGCCAACAAGCCCAGAGCCCCCAAGCCACGGGTTCGCATTGGTCTCCTCATCTTCTTGCTTAATTGGTGGATGTCCACGAGCCTGCTTCACGGTCGGTCACGTGATGTAACCGGATGTCAACCTCGTAGTGATGACAACAGAGATGGCAACCGTCAACTCCAGCGATGAGTCAAGTGGCGATGAATTACTGGCAACTGCGTTGTTTGTTTCATTTGACGTTATCAGAAGACGGAGAAGAAAAACGCGGATACACAAGGCAACTTTGCCGTATATTCTGAGGAGGAAACGTTTCGGCACCCGTCTCGTCCATCTTTGTTGATTGTTTTCTGAAGTTGTCTTGTTCTTCTTCATCTTCTTCACACAAGAGTGATCAAATCAGAGCGAAACTTCCGGTGATGTACATAAAGCGAGAAAATAGGTCTCAAAACATATATCAATGAATATTTGGAGCAAGTATTCATCCAAGTTATTCAAATTTTGTCATTAACCTACTGCGTTATATAATTGACCCTTCGCATTACAGCATTGCGCCAAAATCAGTTCGTACTGATACTATATTTTCTCCACTGTTTACAGGAATCATTCAGATGTCAAAACTTGTTTTCATTTCAACACAAAGATTTATTTTATCAAATAAACGCTTGTTTATTGCCTCAACAAGAGTAAGTCAAGAGTTTTGTGGGAAATAGTCTTAGAACTTCTTTCACGGCGTAAGTTAGGGAGCAGATCGGCTATCCGACACGCCTCTCGAGTGACCTCCATTTGCATATTTCGGACGAAAACCTTCCATCACGTAATGTCAACTCGGCTAGAGGCACTTTCGCCGGTAGGCGAAGTCTCCAGTGAACTAGAATGGTACTGCCTAGCCTACAATTGTCTCTCTCTATACATTAGACACTCTACAGACCCGTCTTTCTGATGATAAGTCATGGATGTCACACAACAAACTCCAGCTGAACGATTCAAAAACCGAATGCCTTCTTGTCAAGTCTCAGAGACTAGTGACGCCTCCATCCCTCC
>JAWQFJ010021104.1:137500-142500 GCA_034096865.1 Theodoxus fluviatilis | reverse complement strand
TGCATGTTGCTGACTCTTTAGTATTGTCAGCAAGGAGATCAGTGGTTTGCAGATTTTAGAGGTTGGGTCAGTTTGTTGAGTTGTTTTGGTTTTTGAGTGCCCAGTATTGGGCGGTGCTGTTCACAATTTGGTGACAGTGTTTGGTCTTGCCAGGGTAGACCTGTGTGTGCTGTTCACAAGGTTACGTGACAGCCTTGGGTCTGGGCAGACTTGGGTGTTTCTTTTGTTGGTTGGTGTATAAACACTTCTATAACATCATCTCCAGGTATCACAGGAAACCAAAACAAAAAGGACTGCTAGGGGTGTGCCGACAGATAAAACATTAACTCACGTGCACAACTTTCTTGTTCCTTGCACACAACGAGACAAAAAAATAAGACACTCCCATGGACCCCAAAACAACAACAATAAACCAAGAGGTGGGGAGCTACCTCCCAGATCCCTCAACACAAAACCGGGTGTAAGACAGACTCAATGTCTGCAGGGCTTCAGACTCGGGTTCAGTTTCAACAGGTGACAAAAGGCACCCCCAGGAACATCAGCCTAACCGTTCCCCAACATTCCTCCAAAACCAGGAGACACCAACCAACACAAAAGCACACACAGGTCTGCCCCGGCAAAACCCAACACTGTCACCAGATTGTAAACAGCACCACCCAACACATGGCAGCGAAAAAACAAACTCAACAGACTGACCCAGCCTCTTAATCTGTAAACCACCAATTTTCTTGCTGACAATACAAAACAGCCAGCGACATGAGCCACAAAGTATTATAGAAACTGAGCAGACGAACCAGAGCACCCCCCAAAAATGTACGTTGATTCAAATTACGTTACAAGTCACCCAAGACAACACAAAGATTAGTGACTGATACATTGAATGAGTTCCGGACAAGCCCCCATCTGTCATGGTTGGTGTAGGTTTTAAAGGCCCAAGGCACCAACTGGACAGTAACAAAAACATGAGAAATTATTTTCTGAAAGCTTTTTAATTCTGTTGGCCCACTGCGCGTAATATTTTTTTTTTAATAATTGTTTTTTGTTTTTGATCTCCAGATTCTTTTCATTTAATGAGAGAGAGTTTTGGGAGTGAATGGTGCATAATTCTACATATCTGTAATGAATCAATAGTTTGATGTAAAATTCTGTTATTGCGTCTTTGTTCTTAATTGTAATTAATGACTGAGGAAGGAATTTCCCTGATTGGTGTTTTTTTTTAACTGTCCGGTTGTCACAACTCGGGTGGGTTTTGGATCTTTGTGGTGTATCTGGTGTGTGTCAGATGATTTGCAAGTGATTGTTTGTGCTCTCAGTGTTACGCTCTGGAATTTTGTTCTGCTCTTAAGTTTCATTGGTACATTGCGGTGCATGTCGCTGGCTGTTTTGATTTCTAAATCTTGTCAGCGAGATCGGTGCTTACAGACTTGGAGGCTAGATCATTCTGTCTTGAGTTTTCTCTTGGTGCATTTTCTTGGGTGGTGCGGTTAATGGAGTTTTGTGTCAGTGTTAGTTCTTGCTTGGGCACACCTGAGCGACGTATTGGCTGGTTTGTGTCTCCTGGTTTTGGAGGCATGTTCAGGAGCGGTGGTGTCGACGTTCCTGGGTGTGCATATTGTCACCTGTCTAGATTGGACCTGAGTCAGTCTGAAGCCCTCCTTATACGGTCTGTCTTCAATCTTATTCTTGCTCTTTTTTTGGTCTGGGAGGCAGCTCCCCATCTCTTCGTTTATTGCTGTGCTTTTGGGGGTCTCAGGCAATGTCATGTCTATTGTCTCGTTGTGTGCAAGAAGTGAGAAAGTAATGCTGTGTGCTATTGTTTGCTTATCCCTACAGGTTTACTGGAGGTCCTACAGACTTTATCTGTCTGTCTGTCTGTCTGTCTGTGTGTGTGTCTGTCCCGACTCCACGGCTGATTTCTCAAAAACTACTGAACGGATTTCCTTGAGATTTTGCACACTAACTGGAAGTTAGGTTCGATTGAATGTATCAAATGTTCAGAATCGAGGCTTGAAGAGGAAGTGGTTTTTTAAGGTCGTACACTCCAGAGCGCCTCCCCAAATACGCGTTTCATGGAATGGCGAAATTGCGTAATGTGTGACGTCATCAACAACGTGACGTCATTTGCGGGTAGAGATTTTATGATAATGGATTTTGAGAACATTGGTGAAAGGATAAAGAAGGATTTTTTACGATGCAAGTAGTCAATTGATGGAATGGCGACCCACTCTACAGCCACGCCCCTTTTCTCGCTGTATCTCGCGTGGTTACAGATGCGCAGGCGGCAAAATGGCCAGCGGTTTTTATCTTTTAGCAGACCACTGTTTTATATTGTTTACATGACGTTGAAATATCTGATTTCAAGGAGAATGACGTGACGAGTGAGATGAGAGAGAAGCGGATAGAGAAGGGGAAGAAAAAGGAGGGAGAGGGAGATGGGAGAGAGAGAAAATGAGTTTGGAGAAAAGTGGTGGAGGGATATCAACTGAAGGGTTGGACCAATTCGGACACCCTGGCCGAGTTAGAGGTTGACTGAGGCAGAGGAAGCTATGTCCCAAAGTGATGAGCAGAACGCCAATATGAATGTTACTGTCCCATACTGAACAGTCCTGAGCCAACGAACTAACGATGTGCGTCGAGGATGTGAGAACGTCTTTGTTGATGAAAGAAAAGATAAAAGATAAAAGACAAATCAACGGAAAAGGAAGAGATAGAAAGAAAAACTATGGTTTGTCTCGCGTTCTGTATGTTGTTTGTATTTTGGTGGTTCATCGTTTAGACTATGTTCTTGGTCTCTGTAATAGTTTGAGTGGGAATCTCTTTCAGACGTTTCACTTTGCTTTGTCTTAGTGGCTGAGGTACATGGATTTGTTGCTGAGTTTCTGGGAATATTTTGTAGCGATTTCCTTGTAATACTTGTTATTAACTAGAGTACAGACTCAGTTTTAAAGTAATAAATGTGTATTATCTGTTTATATGCTATGTATTGGGTCTAGCCGGGGCAGACCTGTGTGTGCTGTTCACAGGGTTACATGACAGCATTGGGTCTGGGCAGACCTGGGTGTGTTTTTTTGGTTGTTGATTGGTGTCTCTTGATTTTGGAGGCATGTTCAGGAACGGTTGGGTTGACGTTCCTGGAGGTGCATTTTGTCACAAGTTTAGACTGCACCTTAGTCTGAATCCCTCCGGACATTAAGTCTGTCTTCCATTAGGTTTTGTGTTGAGGGGTCTGGGAGGTAGCTCCCCACCTCTTGGTTTATTGTTCTTTTACGGATTTGGGGAAAGAGAAGAATTTTGATACTAAGAGCTTTGCGTAAATTTATGTAGCCAGCTGTGTTGTTTTTAAAGGTTTTTTTTAATTTTGGTAATTGGTTTCAGTTTATGTTCTTAGTTGTTTTTCTATTCATTTAAAGAGAGAAAGTTTAATGAAAGATGCCTTTATAGTTCTGTGTTGAAAGGTGTTTGATGTAAAATTCTGTTTGTGGCGTCCTCATTCTTAATTGTGATTAGTGACTGAAGAAGGAATTTCCCTTATTTGTTTGTTTTTTAACTGTCGGTTGGTGGTGCGAGCTGTTCCAACTACACCAACCCTGACATACACAACAACAACAAGCAACAACAAATCACATCAAACAACAACAACAAATCAGTTTGTTGTGCAGGCAATTGACTCATTACAACCGGAAACAGTTCATTACATAGCTAACATATATCTTTAGGTAATATAACTAATGCGAGAGCGTATCAACTCCTGTAGTGATTGACACTTCATGTACACGTGTTTATGTGAGACGAGACACAGATGAGTCGAGAATGTTAATAGCGAAGGAGGAAAAAGAAAGAAGTTTCTACGTTTGGATTCAGTGAACTGATTGTTGCTTGTCTCGTCTAGTGCTGCAGGTTTGTGAAAAGTCAGCATGAAGTATATCGCTGCCCTTATCGCTTCACTGATGCTGCTCGATGCAGGTGAGTAATGATAACATCATCATGATGATGATGATGATGATGATGATGATGATGATGATGATGATGATGATGATGATGATGATGATGATGATGATGATGATGATGATGATGATGATGATGATGATGATGATGATTATAATGATGATGGTACGAAGAATGGTAGTGATGATGAAGAAGCTGCTGCTTCGGCTGCTGATGATGATGACCGTGAACACCACGACGGCGGTGCGACGATGACGACGATGACGATGATCATCAGATTTGTCATCATCCGATTCATCATCATCCTTTTCCTCTTCGTCTTCCTTTTCAGACGCTGTCTGTCCTTCCACCTGGCAGTCCCACCGCAGATCCTGCTACTTCGTCAGTCACAATGAAAAGGCGTCGTGGCCTGTAGCAATGGTGAGACACCACACGACACAATGTGGATGGATGGATGGAAAGATGGATGGATGGGTGGATTGATGGGTGGATGGGTGGAGTAATGGATGGCTGGATAGGTGGGTGGGTAGATGGATGGATGGATGGATTGATGGGTGGATGGTGGATGGATGGATAAGTGGGTGGGTGGATGGATGGATAGATGGATGGATAGGTGGGTGGGTAGATGGATGGATGGATGGATTGATGGGTGGATGGTGGATGGATGGATGGATAAGTGGGTGGGTGGATGGATGATGGATGTTGGATAGATGGATGGATGGATTGATGGGTGGATGGTGGATGGATGGATGGATAAGTGGGTGGGTGGATGGATGATGGATGTTGGATAGATGGATGGATGGATTGATGGGTGGATGAATGAATGGATGGTTGGTGGTGGGTGGTGGATGAATGCATGGATGGATGAATAGGTGGGTGGTTGGTGATGGGTGCAGGGATGGATGATGCATGGATGGATGAATATGTAGGTGGTGGGTGATGAATGGACGGATGGATGGATGGATGGACGGATGAATGGATTGATGGATGGATGTATGGATGGAAGGGTGGGTCGGTTGATGCATGGATTGGTGGGTGGGTTGGTGGATGGATGA
>JAWQFJ010021104.1:122500-125000 GCA_034096865.1 Theodoxus fluviatilis | reverse complement strand
GAACAGCCGTATGAATAGGAGAGAGAGAGAGAGAGAGAGAGAAACAGCCGTATGAATAGAACATAGACAGAGAGAGAGAGAGAGAGAGAGAGAGAGAGAGAGAGAGAGAGAGAGAGAGAGAGAGATTGACTGATTTATTGATCCACGACCCATTGTGAAAACAGTTTACAAGAATTGTTAAAACTCATATCTGTACAGGATAAGAATGTATAACACCGCAAATATTTGCAAGGAGTTTGTTACTATCGATACACATAAAACTAAATACATATTTCCACGTTCCTGTCATATATTATAATGTACAGATGAAAGTACGTGAGTGAGAGTAAGGTAAGACTCCCTGGGTTTCTAAGCTTGGTAAAGAGTGGAGAAAGAGAGTGGAGTGGGGATGGGGGTGGGGGGCAACGAGGAGAGGGGAGAGGGGGGAGGGGCGCAGGGAGGGAAAGAGTGGGAGGGAACAGAAAGAAGTGAAGGAAATGGCACTGAGCAGACCTTATGGCGAACTGTGATCTATCACCTATTACAAGAGATACCTCACTTAACTGTAGTAGATTCGTGATGGACACATGTACACTTAAACTTAAAAGAGATGTCTGGTTATCTCTTACTAATTACATTCGATGTCCTAGTTAAATAAAAAAAATTAAAGTTAATGACGGACGTATATTCACATAAAATTCACACATCCCACCTCCTCCCAAAATATATATTTTCCCTTAAAATGCTGATAATGTACATGACCTTAAAATGGCCACAAGTTAGAGAGTGCCTTAAGAAGGATCTGCACTTCCCGAATCCTCTTTTGTAGACAGATTGCGCAGTTTTGAGGCGTAGTGATGTACACAGCGAGATCTCTGGTCAGCCTTGGGCAGTGCCCGTCTATCAAGGTTTTAAAACCGGGTCGCTCTGGGATGATGTATCTCGCTGTGTATGTTGCCCTCAGTGTGTCATACTTTGGGCAATGAACTAAGAAATGTTCCTCGTTCTCTAAAATGTCAGGACAGAATAGGCAGAAGGCGTCGCCGTTTTGTGCCGTATACTGTCCGTTTATGCACAAATCATTTATTCCTTACCAAAATGTATTAATGAATCTTTAAATTTCTTTCTGTTCAAATTATTAAGATAGCTCTCACATTCCAAAAAATCTTGAAATGTTCTGTAAAATGCAAACCGTTCGCTTTAGCAAATCTTTTCATTCCATTCATGTCTAAAACAGCCTTGCAGCCTCTGCTGCAATGCTTTTAAAAACCCTTTGTCATTCGCGCATCTTCCATTCAACCACACACAATTCAAATACATGCTTAATAAAGTTCTGATAGGCTTGTTATGGTAGCCTGTTCATCGGCATTTTGTTCAGTCTCAGCCATAATTTTATTCCCCTGAACTTAAGCTTTTACAGTAAGCGGAAATCTTCCAGTGTCTTCATAAATTATAGCAGTTGGAGACTTCACGTCTACATTTAGAAAGCATTGCATGAAAACATGTGGACTTTTTCGATGACACTTTGTTTTGATAGCCCTCACATTTCCGCACCATACAGGAGAGCTGGACTACCTGAGCATCAAATCGTTTGAAGAAGACAATGGTGTTTAGGCTGTGCTAACCTCACATTGTCCTCTGCAGCTGCACTACTTTTTGGTTTGCCTTAACCACTTGATGTTCGAGGGCTACTGAGACTGCTAGCTTGGTTGAAAAGACGTGTCCAAGGTAGTTGTAACTTCACAGCTTCCAACTGACTACCTCTCAAAAACCATCTTTCTCCTTTCGCTACGTCGTCCCTCGTTGGAAGACCATGGATTTGTTTTTCCGGTGTTTACGGCTAGTCCTAGTTCCTTCAAACTGGTCCCACGTTATTTAGTTGGTTTTGTTGGCCCATTGGTGAGAGAGCGAGAGCGAGAGAGAGAGAGAGAGATAGAGAGAGAGAGAGACAGAGAGAGAGAGCGCGAGAGAGAGAGAGCGCGCGAGAGAGAGAGAGACAGAGACAGAGACAGAGACACAGAGGGAGAGAGAGAGAGACAGACAGAGACAGAGACAGAGACAGAGAGAGAGAGACAGAGAGAGAGAGAGAGACAGAGACAGAGAGCGAGCGAGCGAGAGAGAGAGTGAGAGAGAGAGAGAGACAGAGAGAGAGACAGAGACAGAGACAGAGAGAGAGAGAGAGAGAGAGAGAGAGAGAGAGAGAGAGAGAGAGAACGAACGAAACATTTTATTGCATAGGCCTCGGGCATGTTGCAATTACAATCGCGCATGAAGCATTAATTATGAAACACTTTACAAAACTGGTAGCCAGTCTTGTTTTGGTCGCAGAACACGAAACAGAACTAGAGTCTCAAGCAAAGCACCGCGAATCATTTATTCCGTGCTGCCCGCCCTGGTGGCTGCTGTCTTAAGGTAAGTCTTTCACCTTCCCCTCCGATGATGCGCCTTGGGTCAATGGCTGGAGTTGCACCTGGAAGACAAACTTCTTGGAGTTGTTATGTGGGGGTAGATTTCTGTCTGA
>JAWQFJ010021104.1:110000-117500 GCA_034096865.1 Theodoxus fluviatilis | reverse complement strand
TGACTCACTCACTCTCTCTCTCTCTCTCTCTCTCTCTCTCTCTCTCTCTCTCATCCTCCCTCCCTCCCTATCTTTTTTCTCCTCTCTTCTCTCTCTCTCTCTTTCTCTCTCTCTCTCTCTCTCTCTCTCTCTCTCTCTCTCTCTCTCTCTCTCTCTCTCTCTCTCTCTCTCTCCCTCCTCCTCCCTCTCCCTCCCTCTCTCCCTTCCCCCCTCTCTCCCTTCCCCCTCTCTCATTTACACCTGAATAGTTAGCCTCGAGGGCTGAATATAAGGAAGGCACTACTGCCGAATTCACTACTAGCTGTCTCTCTCTGTCTCTGTCTGTCTCTCCACCCCCCCTCCACCCCACCCCCCACACACTTTCTCTCATTCGTATTCAGAGTGCAGCTAATGTCTTCTGTCGAAACAAAAATGATGTCTTCTGTTCTATATAACGAAAATACTATCCTTCCTCGGCTTAAAGTTGAAAAAGGTATCTCGTTCACCATCGATTCCAGTGTCCCATTGCACAAGCAGAGTAATCAGTTGCTGGAGATTTCCATCGCACCCTCAATTTCAACATTCATGCCCTGAATCACTCCTATCTTGAAGACCAAATCTATCCTTTCACTGCACTCTATTACCCCCAGCATACGTCCTTACCCTCCATACCTTCTCATCCCTCCAACCCCTCCAGCTCCCTGAGGGTTGGGGGTAAGAATCGACCCACCGCGTATCCTTATGCGAGTCGTACGAGGTAAATAACTAGGTAAATTGAGACTTGACTCGCTCTTAGTCTAACCAGCTGCAGTCGTGTCCGTGATCAAATGCCTTAAATAGTTTGCAGAGGCTGATAGGTTGTAAAATTTCATTTATCCATCCTTATCCCCCTTTCTTCTGCATCAAGCTGACAACCCCATCACTGGAATGCCCATCATCCTATTGCCCACGTCATCTCTACCACTCTGAAGAATATTTTTCTTTCACTTCTCTTCATACCCTCACCCCCACATCCACCTCCCCGTCATCAGCCCAACTGCTTCCACCCTAAAAGGAATACTGTGCTACCTCTTTCTCCCCTCCCTCCTCTCTTCCAAGCAACTCCCTCAACCCCACCCTACCACTCCCCTCTAGCTCGCCCATTTCCCGTCGCAAACTGGTCTCTGGTCCAGACGTAATGTCTGCCCCATCGTGACCCAGGCTGTTGACTTGGAGGAAGTTCCTTGGAATCGTGCGGAGACCCAAGACCTGCCGACCCTGGCTGGAGCATCGCCATTGAAAAAAATCTGCAGACGACCTTTTTTGTGCGTCTCACGCCTGAATGGCCCACCGGGACTAAGACTCCTGTTTTGCTAAGGCCCCCGCCGCCCCAGCGTGGAACAAGGAGGACGTGGGGCTGAGGAAACAGACATTGCCCGTGTGGAGAAATAGATATTCCTGATTGAATTGCTCCTGCCGCGTCTGAAACAGAAAGCCAAAAGAGGTGCGCGGTGAAGCGTGTGTCTGTGATACCGTTGAAAAAGTCCGCCATGTAAAATGTATTGACAACATTTCATGGGATGTTTTGGCCTCCATCGCTCGGTGGGCGAAATGAAGATCACTGATCTTGACGTGGTGAAGAGGTGTGAAATGAATCATGAGGGACATTAATCGGCTTTGTCCTGTCTACGATGCTGAAATGGCGAGCTGACTGTGTCGTTGCCGTGCATCAGTATCATCATGTGTGCACTCATGATGCTCGGCCGTCGCTTGTATCCAGATGTTTTGTTCATGTCCATAGCCGATGGTAGGATTTGTTGCGCGTGTGCTTGTCTTGTCAATCTTATACCTTCCTCTGTCCGTCCGTCCGTCCGTCTCTCTCTCTCTCTCTGTCTGTCTGTCTGTCTGTCTGTCTGTCTGTCTGTCTGTCTGTCTGTCTGTCTGTCTGTCTGTCTCTGATTGTGAATATGTATGGGGAATTAGGTAACTGAGAATGAACCGTCCTTTTTTGTCGTTTAAAAGACTCGTTGATAAATAAATACATATAAACAAATTGGGACAAGAGATGTACAGATGTGATAGATACGCAGTGTACCAAATGTTTAAGTCTACATTAGAAGTAGAGGCATATCTGTATTTAAAAAAAAAGACAAAAAGATATGTAGAGACATATACGTTAAATTCCGTTTTGGAAACACCGATAATGTACATCCATAAATACATATGCAAAACAATAATCGATTCATTGTGTCCATTGTGTCAGGAAGGGGACAGAGATGAATATGACATTTTAGTTCGATGCCCTGCAGTGAATGATCTGAGAGAGAAATATTTAGTTCCACATGTCACGAAGATTTGCAATGCCTTTGTTTATTTTATGGAAGCAGAGGAACAAACAATATTGCAAAATGTGTGCTCCTACCTATATCGTGTAATGAAAAGGAGAGAAAGTGTTGTAAAAGAGATTCAATGAGTCGATTGTGAATGAAACGATTTGTGTAGATTGTCGTGTATTGTCAATTTGTAATGGGCTGGAGTCCCTGTCAATAAAAATGATTAGTCCAGTTCAAATCTCTCTTTCTCTCATCAGCAAACTCCCTGTGGGTATGGGGTAAGATTAAACCCACCGCGTCTCCCTATGCAGTTTGTGAAAGGCGGTTAACTACAGTATTCGATACTTGACTTGCTTTTACTCTCACTAGCTCTAGTTACTTTCATGGTCAATGGCCTTAACCAGCAGTGACAGGGTGATACACCTCATAATTATTTCATTCATCTTCTAATTTCATCTATCAAGCAGATATCTTTCAGCAGCTGCCATACAGAAGTGGTCTGTTAGGGGGGAGGTTGAGTGGGATGGGGTGGGATGGAAGTTAGGTGGGATGGGGGTAGGGTGAGGTGGGATTTAGGGTGGGGTGGGATTTGTCGTGGGGTGGGGTTTGGGTGAGGTGGGGTGGAGTTTGGTTGGGATGGGAAGGGAGTGAGGTGGACGGCAGTGGGGTTGTCAGGTTATGGGGTGGGCGTCTGCTGAGTGGAGGACTTGATACGTTCAACAGACTGTGGCACTTCGTCACACTCTCCCTTCTTCCTGTCACGACTGTCACTCGACCCCGCCCTCCCGTCTCTGTGTCGCCTGCCATCAGTCACGCATGGCTGGTTTCCCCTCGTCTCCACGTGACGCCACAGACGATGTCGGCACCATCAAAGAACTGTCCCTTTTAGGGCTGCGAACGCACTCTTGTAGCTGTCGATGTGGCCACTTTTCATTTTGTCACCATGTCCTTCACAGACAGGTGTTCTTCGTCAGGATGTATTTCATCCTGCAGATTTCACATTGTTCAGCCTGTCTATCTAAGCCTGAAGCTGCGATACAAATTGCTCGATTATTTGAAGCGGATTGGCGCTGAACTCTGATCAAGAGGATAGATCCTGCATGATTGAGGCTGTTGTTTTGACAAGGTGATGATAAGAAAAGCACACATGTTTAGGGGGATAGCTGAAACCGCAACTTTAAAAGATGGAACTAGATGACTACCTTATGTCTGCTTTTGTCTTTGTCGTCAGATTTCAGTGAAAGACTGATGAAGTGACTCAGTGATCAGGGAGGCAAATACAACAAGAAGGCAAAATGACTCGTCAGCCGTGGTACAGTTTCGTGCAAACAGAAACAGTAGCCCAACAGACCTCAGCCTCAATTAGCGAAATATTCATGTGCGCCGGCTGCAAATCACACAAAGATGCTCTCCTAGAAGCATTCTTTCAGACAGCAGGTTATCTGTCCTCGCAAACGCCGCGTAGTCTTCAGAATGCATGCAGTAGAGACGGCTATGTCCGATTCACCACTCTATGCAAAGTTCGACACGAATGTTCGGGCCAGGCACACAACAAAATGTAATCAAATGTGCCAGATGGTAACAAAAGCGTTCGTATTACTCACATACACAATTTTTCTCTGTGGGAAATTTTAAATTAATTGCATATACCCACAAGGAATAGTAGTACTGCAGTATCCCTCTCCAAGTCCACAGCTCGTCCGCGGAGCACCGGCACGACACGTCTTGCCTCGGCGGCGTCGCAATGCAGAGTGCAGCGGTCAGGGAGTAAAGGTGTAAAGTGGTTTGAGTCGCAGGTATGGGCGATAACTCGCTGTATACAACCAGCAACGTTGTCTTTGCCTCAGTTCAGAAACCTTGCCTATACTGCACGTGTTAGGGGTTTGGTCACAAATGTTTTTGGTATGGTTTGTATTGAAATGAGAAGTTTGGTTGAGTTTGGAAGTACTTTTGCTTATTCGTATCTTTGCTGTACAAACCTGCATCCTTTAACACATAGAGCGGCTGTTACGTTATCAACATGAGGGTACTATAATGCATTATTTCATTTTTTTCTTTCAAGAAAAGTATATGTTGGTCATAATCTGATACACATGTTTAAACGAGTAGATTCAAGACAAAATGATCTTATCACATCAACACAACATGAGACGAAGTACCGCCATGTATACATTCAAAAATCATACTGAAACGCGTTGTTTAGACTACAGGCCTTGATACAAGGGACACTGCGATGTGGATACACGTCTTCCCTCTCTTTCTCAACACAACACTGACTGGTCAAATCAGTCTAGCAGTTTCGTGAACTATCGCTGTAGACAAATGCATCTCTCACTTATGGACTGACACAGTTGTAAATACCTCCAGAATATCTTCCCATGACTGACGACTGATATTTTTCCGTGCAATTGATTTTAATACTCTCGGATTTTTTATTTGTCTGACATGTACTTTATCCAATCGATGTCTTTACTACTGCACAAGTTTGTATGACGTGTCCACGAAGCTAACTTCGTCAACACAAAAAAGGTGTCTGGAAATAACCAGTTTATGTTATGCTACAAACGAAAAGAATGAACAATACAATGCAGTTTTTTCCCGTGGGACTGTCTGTCCACCAACACTCTTTCCACTATCGAAGGCACGCTTCCGAAGTGGAAAGAGGATGCGCTGATATGGCAGGACATCCACAGCACGCGTGACGCGCCCAAACAAACACACACAGAGCGCCATGTTTCAATGTTCCACCTTGCCAACACTCTCAGCACTGAGTCGATCGATGAGAATATGACAAGGATCATCACACACGCCAGGAGTCAGTCAGTTTGGGCAACCATGAACGTTCTGCTGGGACGGCACGGGACGGGACATCACGAAAGCCTTCGCCTGCAAGGAGGAGGACCGCCGAGCCTTGGACGTTGTGGCGGGCGTTTGCAGAATTTCAAAGTGGGACAGAAAGAGATGCTATCGCCTCGGCCCGTCTACTGTCGATCCGAGGTATTTCTGACACGAGAGCTGCCGTGCCCGTCCCTGTCCCCGTCTCTCTATCGATGTTCTGACGTCTGGGAGATGGTTGAGATGCGATGCATTCCAACGCGAGGCGAGGGCAGATGCACCGCTGCTCCATTTCGCATTGTGGTCGATGGATTCTGTTTCTAAAACAAAGAATCTCAAAGGTCAGGGAGTGCGGTGAAAGGTTTGAGATATCAAGCAAAAAGTGCGAGGTCTAATACTGCGCTTTGTGTTTAAGGAAAACAATTGAAAAAGTAATGATTTCTGTCAAACCCATGGCATCCGGAAGGCTAAATGGATTTCAGACATGGATCAACTTGGACATGGATTGATCACAAAAGAGAAATAAAGGGGTGGGGCGGTTGGGAGGAAGGGAGAAACACAAACAAACGAAAACGAAAGCAATGATTACGGTAAATACAGGTGTTCATTACTTATTCAGACCGCTATCTCTGTACACAGTATTCTTCTGTCACAAAACAAAACGCAGACTTAATGAAAGCATCTGGATTTCAGTTAAATCTTCAGGACAATGCCTTAGTTATAGTCTGTTTCTATGATGATTTCGAGAAACAAAAAAGCCCTCGCGAAGGCATGTAGTCGTCATTTTACAGAGGCCATTAAGGCGCAGACTATTGCATCAAGACAGGAAGTCTGGTGATATTATTTTTTTTTAAACCTTGTCAGGCATATTGACTGCATGTTTTGTTGTCTGGGAACCCTCTCTCACCAAGGCGATAGCACTGGGGGAAAACCCTCCAAAAATGTAAACTAATGTGGGAGAACGGTTTGAATGAGGTGCGAAGTAATCAAGAATCGTGCACGTAGGAAACAAAAATTGCGACGCTCTGTCTTTATTCTTAAACGCTCTTGTACATGTTCACAATGACAAGAGAACTGTAGTGCAAGTTTCATAGCTGTTCTAAAGATACTCAGGGTCTGAATGATGACAATCTGTAAATAAAGGGAAACAATTGTTTTGTACTTTTCCATGAAATCGATGCAGATTTGCAGAGATTTGCAAGAACATATATTTGTTTTGAAGCCATGACTTGTCACGAAGGCCTGATATTAAAATGTACTTGATGACAACAGCAGACGTCGAACGAAGCATACAACAACCCATAACCAAGCTTCGTAATGACCTTTCAAATTTACTTTCACCAATAGTTCTCCGAAACCAGACGCGACATCAGTGAGCTGAAACCAACTGCAGCTCTAGCACAACTTGTCTCGTCTACGTTCTTCGTGATGAATACATGCAAGTCCTGCTTGCGCTACCCTTTCATTGTCGAGACACCGCTTCGAACAAATCGCACGCTTGTTGCCTGGGATACGTGGTTTTCGGTCAAGGCACACACCGGTCGTCATTGGACATACTGTCAACACTTCTCAACGAATGAATGAATGCGTGAACGAATGAATGAAGGAATGAAATGTTGCGGCATATCAGCCTTTGCAGGCTATGTAAGACGATCGACTACAACGCCATTAGAGGTGGATAGAGAAAGAGCAAGTCAGGTCTTCATTTCCCCAGTCAGTCGCACTTTACACATCGCATGGGGAGAAGTGGGGGGTCTATTCTTACCCCAATCCACAGGGGAGTCCCCTCAAAGAAACCAACATGTCTTGGTGATTGGCTAGCACTATGAAGCCTCTCTGTCTGCTTCTTCATACGCAGAAACTCACATCTAAATTCAAATTAGATTACAAAATAATAATTAAAATGAAATATTGCATTACACTTCTGTGACATGTAAGTGCCGAAAATTATATGCTGCTGACCCTAGTGTAGACACAACTAAGTTATAGGCTTTTTTAAAAAATGGGCAGCGCGAAACTTTTCTCTGTATGTAGGCCTTCATGCAGCTTGCTTTTGGCGATATTGATTGTTGATGGCTCATCCTCGCCTTAGTGCACGTAACTTGTCTGTCCCTCAGGCTGTCTTGCCTACTTACCTCTCCCAGGATTAAAGCCAACGCTCAAAATGGAATGAACATGGAAAATACATGCAATTTGAATTTATGGAGATGAAACCGATCAGTCTCGAAGCCCAGTCGGACGCTCAAAAACGATTCTGCTGAAATGCCCGGAGGTAACCTGATACTAAAGGGTGACTGGCTTTTAGCGCTGGGATGTCGAAGGGGCCGTGGGGCCTTTGATTGAAAAACGACCAGTTCAGCTCCCACACACGTAG
>JAWQFJ010021104.1:92500-105000 GCA_034096865.1 Theodoxus fluviatilis | reverse complement strand
TGGGCAATCACGTTTGTAGTTCCTGCAAGGTGACAACCCGTCAGCAGGTCTACAGCGCCATAGCAACTGCAATTTGCACTAATGCACGGGGTGCAGATGCAGTAAAACACGTGCAATGTGGTTGCAGTTTAACTGCATACGTGTTCCATAAGAACAGGTTACGATTATAGGTAAAACAGCTGATTTTCCCAGTCTGCATTATCTGTTTGCCCGGTAAATATAGCAATTGTAGTTCTTTTCAATAACCAGTGAAATTGATCACTGTTTTTTCTTCATGTTACGACAGGACACGAAAGTCATAGCAGAAGTAATGGGCACTATCAATATTAATGGCGTGATCGTTGATGATGTGGATGCTGTCTTTCCCTCCCTAGTTTGTGTAATGTATTTTGTACGGTAGGAAGCCAAGGGCGTCTTCAAATCAAATGTGAATGCGCACGAGGATGCAAGGCGAGGGTCGGGGGAAAAAAGAAGACGAAATGAGATATTTCAACCACAGTGTGAATTATTTATTCACGCGTGTCCCAGAGAATATGGCATGTTCATAGAGGAACTCTCTTTAGATTTTTACTTTAGTGTAAACTACAGAAAAGCAATTTCGTAACATAGTGGGCTGATGACTTTTATCGGCGTTTGCTCAAGAGCTGTTTTATTGACTTGTTTGCCTTGTTTCTCATACACGCTCATATATTTGAAAGTTTATTCGTCTACAAAGAAATCTATTTGGAATATGTGAACGTCAAAGTGAAAAAAAGCTTCAAGTCCTAACAAGTGGTTTCGGGTAATCAGCCAACATTGAAAAAAAAAGAGAATAAAATCAACCATTTCATTGTTGTTGTTGCTGCTGTTATTGGTAATCTGAAAGCTTGGTTCCTGTGCATAACAGTGCTATTTTAAAGATATAACTTTTAAAAGCAGTTTTAAAATATTACTGATGGACAACCTTTGTAATAAATGCCAGCAGGTGAATACAAACTCAGAGGACAAATACTCACGTTTTAGGTGGAGGGATCACACATGTTTGAAAACGCATTGAAGCTATATATCAGATAACCTCGTTTTGTCTTTGTATTGTGACTGGATATGTTTCGATTCATATGATTTGGCAAAGAGTAACAAAGTTCATCTTTAGGATATTAGCCTCGTTTCCACTTTAACGCTTACATTCGGGCAGTTCTTGGGTGGAAATAATGTGCCAGGGGTTGAGAAATGCGAGGCCTAAGAGCACAGCAACACCGGTTCTCTCCAAGACATCGACGAAAGCGGGAAGATAAGTCTTCGCCATTGCTGTTCGCGCTCTGTACACCACACGCCATGCGCGCGCATTTTCCGCTTTGATCTCGCCGAATGTTTGACAGAGTTATCGGACATGGCTTGTCACGTGGTAAATGGATACCTTCCGGCGAGCGCTTCCCGTTACCCCGGATGTTGGTTCCGTGTGGACAGCCTTGGGGTGCATTCACAGCGCTGAATGATTGGACTAAGTACCAGTGAGCTTGTGCCACGATTCTGTATTCAGAAGATCTACGCTGTGGAAAGCTTCTCTCTCACATTGGTTAATTTGTCGGCCAACGTAGAGTATTCAGGTGCTAGCCGACTTCTAAAGGTCGTGCTGGATTCTCTTCTTGCACACAAAAGTAGCATATCTGTTTTGAAGAAAGAGGAAACTGTACTATTGTGGGAAATTCCATCACTCTACGTCAATACTTCTTGTCAATAAAGCACGAGTAGACTTTCCAACAGTATTCTCACCATGAGCAGATGATGCACAATCGTTTTTTTCTGATGAAATGTCTTTTATTGATCAGTGGTCTTTACATTTCACCATCTCATAATTCATGCGGTCTCTTCTACTTCACAATTTTCTCGTAGCTTTTTTCGTCTGTTTGTCTCAGCTTTCTCTATTCACTGTGCCACCATGACTCCACTTATTTTATTGTGTCCAAATGAGCGGCCTGTAGACTTACTAGTCATTTCTGTCCCCCCTCCACCCCCCTGCTCCCCCACCCCCACCCCACCCCCCTCTTGAAGGGCGCCGAGAAGACGGATTCGCCTCGGCTCTGCTGTATCTCAAGCCAGAAACCAACGCTATGCCAGTCGCCGGACTATTAGCAGCTGCAGAAGCGTTGCTGTCAATATTACTTGCGACGGAGGAAATGTCGTCATGGAAGGTCTTCGAGAAGCGAGGTATGCCACGGTTATTTTTCGATTCAAGCAGGGCGGCGACCGGCTATTACTCTCGAGTCAGAACTCTCGAGGAGCATGGACAAAGAAAACTCCATCCCAGCAGCGACGAGATGGAAGACGCGCTGATGCACACAGGGCATTGGGTGAGCAGCATAGTTATTGCAATGTGCAGTCTGACAGTGTTGCATTTGACAGCATCGCGAATTTTGCTGTTGATGATAATGACGTTGCACGATCTGCACGTGCCACATTTCCGCTAGTGACCCTTGACCTCCCTCGGGAACCAACTGACCCAGTCACGGAATGCCACACAGACACCTGCGGTTGTGCAACACGACGATAATAACGCCTGCATCGCCTCTAAAGCATCCCCCGCTTCCAACCAGAAGACACCACCTTAGTAGACCTGAAGGAAGTCTTTGATGACAGTTTTCATCTATTTGCAGATAGCTTGTCTTGCTATGAACATAAAGTGGCAGATGTGAAGGATGCGGTTGTGGTCGCGTGTGCTCCCCAAGCTGCGCTGGAGGAAAACAGCGTACCTTCGGCATCAGCAAAGTCTTCATTTGCAACGTCAGCGGCTGCCGATTCCAGCGAGAAAACTCATCGACGCGAGACTCTCCAGACTCCATCAGGAGGAGGCATGAAGGCCACTCCAGCTCCTGAGCCTTGGAGATCCACCGAGAGACGTCGCGACAGGCAGACATATCTATGTAGTGGATGGAGCGTGTACGTTGAGACCAAGCACCAATCTCCACAGACATGTCGAAAATAATGTGGCTGGCAATGGTCGTGTTGTCTGTGCGCCTCGGACTTCCATTACTGGTTACCAGTACTGATGTGCGCTTGCACGAGTTGCCCGCGATGTATTCATGCTTGTTTTGTTATGTTGTAATGATCTAGACAGCCTAAGCAACAATATATTTTTCGTCCGTTCGTTCGTTCGTCCCCCTCCCCCCCCCCCCTCCCTTGGGCGACCACCACCCCCGGGCGACCACTATCCCATGACATCCCAACCCACGTCTTTCAGTTGTGCGCGCGCGCGCGCGCGTGTGTGTGTGAATTGTTAAGAGAGAGAGAGAGAGAGAGAGAGAAAGGCAGGCAGGCAGGCAGGCAGGCGGGCGGGTAGGCAGGCGGGCGGGCAGGCGGGCGGGCGGGCAGGCAGGCAGGCAGACGCACAGAGACACGCACAGAGACATACAGAGACAAAGAGACAGAGATCGAGTAGAATGATATCGCGTGTATTTTATGTGTGCATGTACGTGTATATGTATGTAAGTGAACATTACTCTTGTGTTTACGTCTGTCTAAAATCATTCTCTCTCTCTCTCTCTCTCTCTCTCTCTCTCTCTCTCTCTCTCTCTCTCTCTGTCTCTCTCTCACTCACTCCCGGCGCGCTCACCTCGGACGCAGGACGTGTTCACGTCGCTCTCCAGATTTTTCGCCGGCAGAAGTGAACGAGTGGTAGTAACATGCCAGTAACTGAACTGGTCTTTCAGCTGCATTGCTCTCCACTCTTCTAGACACTGAGTCCATGTCATCCTTTAAAGTTTTTTGAGAACGGGATGCTACCGCAGTGGTGCTGAGAATAAGGTCCCAGGCCGGTCAGCCGTATTTCTTCCATGGCGCGAAAAACGGCTGGAGAAAAAAACACTCTTGCCCAACTGCGCAGAGACTAGCAAAGACGCAACAAGGACAGAAGCAACCACGTTGACAACACTGGTGAGCAAACTCCATTGAATTTTTGTCCTTCCACTGCTTCCTCCGTTCCCAGTCAACGTGATTTGCCTTCATTTTCTGCGTCCGCCATGCCTGCTGCACTGTACTCCACGAAACCTCTAAACGCACGTGAAAAGCCTGCAGACAAGCGTGTAATCGCTGAAAGTCGGCCGACGGACGACGCATCAACCTTCGACCAAACGTGCACAACCGCGACAGTGGTCAGTAAGAAACCAATTACACAGAAATATCAACACTCTGCTGCGGTACAGCAGATCATCGACGAAGTGCCTCAGCCATCCCGAGACAAGTGGCAGTGCGAGGAAGAAGAGGCAAGGGCTGCGGAGTGTGCTCGCTTTGTGGGAGATGCCACGTGTTGAGATTCGTATCAATGAGAGCGTTTCATCGCAGCCGTCAGTCCCCTCCTCTGCACGTGTCACACCCACGCGCAGCACAGAAGTGTGAGAGAATCGTCTCCGCCAGTCAAACAAGTGGAAGCTGTGACCTATGCCCAAACCACCCTGTCGTCGATAGCAGCTCTGGCACTCCAGGAAGAAGTAGGGTCATAATGACCTGAAGAACGGTGACTTTTTGAGGTTTTTCGTTTTTCGCGACCTGGCTTATAAGACTGTTTGAAGTCTTTATTTCTCTCCCCCCCACCCCCCACCCCCACCCACCCCCACCCCCTCCCTCCCTCCCTACCCAGCGTTTTGTGATTCGTTCCAGATTTCTATAACACTAATTGTAATGAGCCGGTGGCCTAAACAAATAAATTATTCGATCTTTCGTTCGTTTTTTTCTCTCTCTCTCTTTTCTCTCTCTCTCTCTCTCTCTCTCTCTCTCTCTCTCTCTCTCTCTCTCTGAACTAGTTGAAATCTATCAGAGATAGTCTGTGTAAATCAGGGTTCGCCTTTGTCTGGCTAAATAGAGGAATAGATTGTGAAAGAAGCTTCCTCAGAAAGCTGAAAATAAGACTACAAGACTGCTTTAGACAAGGTTGGCACAGCAAAATAACTGAAAATGAGCGCTACCTTCTGTACAGTACACAGAAAGAGCCAGTTGAATGTGATAAATACCTTAACAATATAGAGATAGGAAAATTCAGAGTTGCTTTAACATATCTTATACTAGGAATAAGTGGAGATATTTTAGTGCCGGGGTCGGTTGTATAGTTACTGAAATTGAATAAATGACAAGCAACCGACAAAAGTTCTTTCTGGAGCAAATGGGGCCCTGAAAAGGGCCGTTTGGGGGTGATTCTGCAGCCGATGAGGAAAGAGTACCCGCTACGGGATGGAGAGGCAGCGGGTTGGCAGGGGCGTGCAGCGGCGCTCTGGATCTCTTACGGCGAGCTGTCGAAGTCACAGCTTCTTCGTCAGACCAAAGTAACAAGGCTGGAGGGACTATGAGGTATGGCATCCCTTCATGGCATGCGTCGCCGTAAGAGATCCATGCAGAGCGCCGCTACACGCCCCTGCCAACTCGCTGCCTCTCCATCCCGTAGCGGGTACTCTTCCCTCATCGGCTGCAGAATCACCCCCAAACGGCCCTTTTCAGGGCCCCATTTGCTCAAGAAAGAACTTGTGTCGGTTGTTTGGCATTTATTCAATTTCAGTAGGAATAAATGATCTACGTACACATATGTTCAAACGAGATGATAGGGATTGTCCATTTTGTACAGATCTTATTGAAGATGAATATAATTTCCTGTTAGAATGTCAAACTTATAATGATCTTAGAGAAAGATACATTCAAAGGTACATACCCTATCTAGAAAATATGAGTTTCACTTTTCGTTTTGATGCCAAAGGATATATTAAGACAAAACACGTTGCCATGATTACAAATTATGCTCTTAAACGCCTCCGAGATCAACTTGCAAACGATGGTGAAACTGTACATTTTTCTCACCCCCCACCCCACCCCTTATACCCCCAGTGACCCATAATTAAAGTGTTAATTCCCACCAACCCCCTATCCCTTTTGTTGTTATGAGAAACCATCATGATTGTAAGGTTTTGTTTGCACAGCAAAGAAATATGCTAAAATGTAGTTTAACATGTATTTGTTGCAAACATGTACTATGCATTTGTACCATTGCTTCGGGTCGTCGGCCTTGCAAGAAAAGAGTCAAAGTCCAAGTCTCTCTCTCTCTCTCTCTCTCTCTCTCTCTCTCTCTCTCTCTCTCTCTCTCTCTCTCTCTCTCTCTCTCTTTCTCTCTCCCCCTCCCTCTCTCTCGGGAGCCGATATGGATGGGCGCGGGGATGGGGGATGGGGAAGGAGCTGCCTCTGTTTTGTTACCTCTTTAATTAAGGTGCCTGTATCCATGCGCAGCTCACGTTTGATGACCTGCGACATAGCCACCAGCGCTGTACGTTGGTCCGGATATTCTCTCAGGACCTTCGCTGCCTTCGCAACATATTTCTCGCCTCGTTACACTCGATATAAGCGATCGTGAAGTCAGCCCTCTACCCTTTTTCCCCTTCATGCCATAAACCCCATGGCATATCGAAGGGGAAGAACATTGACCACGTGATCAGCATGTTAGACGGCATGGGGACGTGTGACGTAACACGAGAGGCGAATGTGCACGGCTGGTGGATGGAGAGAATAGGCGCGGATGAAAACAGTAAATAGACTGGCCTTGAGATGTCTTCGCGATTTTTTTTATTCTCCAGCGGCATGCAACTTGACCTCGTCCACTTCTTTCCGCCCGCTGCAGCAGAGTTTGGCGGTGGAATGTAAAGGTTACAGTCATGTTTATTCAATGGGAAAATGAATGTTCACCCTATAGATTGAGTCGCTTTCCCCAAGTCGGTGACTGGCTACCAAGTTAGTCAAAGCCGAACAATACGCGATTCCGATCTTTTATTTAAAGTGATCGCTGTAGACATACAGGAGTCGGACTCCCAATTCGGGCAAACAAGGCGGGCAGAGGCTGGTTTTGGATGCAGTTTTATTTCAGGAAGTGGCTGATTGGTTGTGGCGTGTGATTACTACTTTCACTTAAAAATAGAAGTAAATAAATAAAAACAACGGACACGTCTTGTGACTGACGTCTACTAGTTTATATGAAGAACGCGCCACAGGTAATATTGACTGAGCCTGTCAAGGACTTTGCTGTTACTAATCACTGCATTGATGGTCAACTGTTGACCAAATTAGAATCTGACAGAGAGAGAATGCATGTTTTACTAACAACCTTGAAAACTTATCGTAAGAGCGACATTCTGATTAACTGGTTGGTTGACTGATTGATTGAAATGGTGGTTTGGCGAATACCGAATTAAAACGAAGGATTTGTTAGTTGGTTGGTTGGTCGTTTGTTGGGATGGCTGGTTGGTCGGTCAATCTGTCGGTCTTTTGGATGGATGGCCAGCTGGCAAGTTGTTTTACTTTCTAGTCGGAAGATCGATTGGTTGGTCGTTTGGTTGGCTGATAGTTTGGCTGATAGTTTAGTTGTTGGCTGGCTGGCTGATTAGTTGGTCAGTTGGTTTAGTTGGTTGTTTATTTGGTTGGTTGGTCGACTGGCTGACGGGTTGATGAAGTTAATCTGCAATACCATTGGCTTTCCAATTTTTCGAAAAGGCCTTCTGTGAGATGGGGGTTGGAATAGACTCACCGCGTTTCCCAACGTGATTCGTAATTAGCGAATAACCAGGGAAATTAAGACTTGCGCTGACTCTGATCAGCTATAGCGATTGTGCAGTCAATGGCCCTACATAACCTACAGAGGCTGGTAGTCCTTCAAACTCCATCATCATCATCATCATCATCATCATCATCATCATCATCATCATCATCATCATCATCATCATCATCATCATCATCACCGTCATCATCATCATCATCATCACCATCATCATCATCATCATCATCATCATCATCATCATCATCATCATCATCATCATCATCATCATCATCATTATCGTCATCATCATCATCGTCATCGTCATCGCATCGTCATCATCCTAAGTGTGGACGTCGAATACTCTTGACAATGAAAGCTGTTTCCTGCCCAGTATCATTTGTTTCCTACAGAATTATCACATAATGGAGAAAACATAATGCTTTGAAGTTTGTAGGTGTGGCATATTGGAAAAGACAGACCATGAATGGCAGCAGAGTTGTTTTGCAACGAAAGCCCAGCAACCAGGGGTTCCAGTTGATGGGGGGCGGACATCGAGCGGATCTGGCCAAATGTTGTTCTCTTTGCCAAAGAAAAAAATACTCGCGTTCATGGCACGAGGGAACACTTCTCCACGAACTCTCTTGGGTAAACAGAAATATCACAGAAAAGTTCGCCCAAAATATCCCTCTCTAAATGCCCGTATGCAGAGGGGAAAGCACAAGAAGCGAGATTGTTTGCACAAAGAAACTCTTGAAAGGAGACGGAAGTTCAACGCCTAATATCTCCATTACCAGCGTCAATAGTGCCGACTACAGCATCTAGATTCAATTTATGTTGATGAGCTTGCACTTTTGGAGCCAATATTGACGTTATAAGAGGTTTCACTGGCAAGCTTGCGCAATGACATTTTCCGAGCAGACTGCAAATCGGGCGAGTTGTGTGAAGATTGATCCACTCAAACGAATGCAGATTGCAAATACGTGCGTCCTTATTGGGTTTCACTAAATGGAACATTCGTTACACCAAAGAGAGACATACTTTAAACGAAGTTATCCATGCAATTTAAGTACTCCCCTTATTTACAAGCTTCATATACAATATTTTTACAGTCTCCTACTTTATTTCAAATTGAACACCAAACACAGCCACGAGCAATATGGTCTTTTTCAACCCCGCCTGGCAGGACTCTTAAGAGACACAGACGCCTCAGTATCATTCACAGATGAAGACAAAGATAAATTAGGCATATTCTAGTGAACTACAGTATCTTATTACATCGCGATCTTTTCTGGCTCTCTCTTGCTGCAGAGTTCTGAGTGCAAGGAAAAATCAATAGCATTGCTGTCTAATGGATCAGCATCGGAGTGAGACTTCGTTTGTTTAATTCCCTCAACGGTTGTGCAAAGTAGCCTCGCTTTGTGCATGAGCACATGTTCTCCACCTTCTCCACGACCAGAGATTTTATTTGCAGACCAAACGAAATGTTTTTGGGCTGAAGCTTCAACCGATCCACCTGATGCCTTTGGAATATGTTAAGTGATCTGTGATGTAGTGTGTGATGTAATGCGATGTGTGCTGTGGTGGTGTGATGATGTGTGATGCAGTATGATGTGTGATGTTGTGTGATGTAGTTTGATGTGCGTTGTAGTGTGATGTGATGTAGTGTGTGATTTGATGTGTGATGTAGTGTGATGTAATGTAGTGCGTGATTTGTGACGTATCGTGTGATGTAATGTGATGTGATGTGTCTGTGATGGGATGTATCGTCTGATGTGGTGTGACGTTATGTGTGATGTGGTGTGATGTGGTGTGATGTATCGTCTGGTGTGGTGTGACGTGATGCGTGAAGTGAGATGTGGTATGCTCTGTGGAATGTGGTAAGACGTGATGTGTCCTGATGTGAATTGAAGTGATGTGAGCTGTGGGGTGGTGCGATGTGATGTAATGTGATATGCGATGTGATGCATGCTGCGTGATATGTGGTGTAATGTGGTTCATGATGTGGTGTGATATGCGATATGTAGAATGTGGTAGAATATGATATCATAATGTAATGTGATGTGCGATGTGATGTGATATGTGATGTGATGTGATGTGTGATCCGTGATATGTGGTGTGATATGATGTGTGATCCGTGATATGTGATGTGATGGGATGTGTTATAGGATGTAAAATGTGATGTGTGTGATGTGATGTCTGGTGTAATGTGATGCGATATGTGATGATATGTGATGTGATGTGAGATATGATGCGATATGAGAAGTGATGTGTGATGATGTGTGACGTGAGATGTGATGTGTGATGATGTGATTTGTGGTGTGTGTAATGTGATGTTATGTGATGTGTGATGATGTGTGATGTTATGGGATGTGTAATGTGACGTGTGTGATGTGTGATGGGTGTGATGTGATTTGTGGTGTGTGTAATGTGAGGCTATGTGATGTGTGTGATGTGTGTGATTTGATGTGCGATATATGTGACGTGGTGTGTGATGTGATCTGATGTCTTATATTGCGTCTACTTTGCATGCATAGACTTTGGCATGAGAAAATCTATGTATCCATGCGTTCCTTTGTGCCATCATCATGACATCTGTCCGTCCGTTTTTCTGTCAGTCATTCAGTTGGTTTGCTCTCTATTTCTCTCTCTCTCTTTCTCTTTTTCTCTTGCTCTCTCTCTTTCTCATTATATCTCTCGATATCTCTCATCGTCTCTGTCTGTTTCTCTCTCTCTTTTTCATTATATCTCTCGTTATCTCTCATAGTCTCTGTCTCTGTCTCTATCTCTGTCTCTGTCTCTGTCTCTGTCTCTGTCTCTGTCTCTGTCTCTGTCTCTGTCTCTGTCTCTCTCTGTCTCTCTCTGTCTCTCTCTCTCTCTCTCTCTCTCTCTCTCTCTTTCTTTCTTTCTCTCTCCATCGCGCGCGGAAAACAAGTAGATACATTAGTACATATGAATGTCTGACCTAGCAGGTTGTATCAACATGACAAGGACTTGAACACTCCATAGTTCTAGATATAGCTGTTTTGTACAAAGTATTTTGGGATTATATATTCATCAGAAAAGACTGCAACAGTCATTTGTATGAAATCTGATACCAGCGTACATCTGCATTCTAATAATGTGTTTCCATAGTAAACTTTTATTGTGATGGGTCGTCGGCCGAAATAAAGATCACTTGATCACTCTCTCTCTCTATCTCTCTCTCTCTCTCTCTCTCTCTCTCTCTCTCTCTCTCTCTCTCTCTCTCTCTCGATTTCAGGTAGAAATGCCTAAAGTTCCATCCTTGATAAATAAGGAATTAATCAGTCATTTAGTCAGTCAGTCGCTCACTCACTCACTCACTCATTCACTCACTCACTCACTCACTCACTCACTCACTCACTCACTCACTCACTCACTCACTCACTCACTCACTCACTCACTCACTCACTCACTCACTCACTCACTCACTCACTCACTCACTCACTCACTCACTCACTCACTCACTCACTCACTCACTCACTCACTCACTCACTCACTCACTCACTCACTCACTCACTCACTCACTCACTCACTCACTCACTCACTCACTCACTCACTCACTCACTCACTCACTCACTCACTCACTCACTCACTCACTCACTCACTCACTCACTCACTCACCCACCCACCCACCCACCCACCCACCCACCCACCCACCCACCCACCCACCCACCCACCCACCCACCCACCCACCCACCCACCCACCCACCCACCCACCCACCCACCCACCCACCCACCCACCCACCCACCCACCCACCCACCCACCCACCCACCCACCCACCCACCCACCCACCCACCCACCCACCCACCCACGCACCCACCCACCCACCAACCCACTCACTCACTCACTCACTCACTCACTCACTCACTCACTCACTCACTCACTCACTCACTCACTCACTCACTCACTCACTCACTCACTCACTCACTCACTCACTCACTCACTCACTCACTCACTCACTCACTCACGCACGCACGCACGCACGCACTCACTCACTCACTCACTCACTCACTCACTCACTCACTCACTCACTCACTCACTCACTCACTCACTCACTCACTCACTCACTCACTCACTCACTCACTCACTCACTCACTCACTCACTCACTCACTCACTCACTCACTCACTCACTCACCCACCCACCCACCCACCCACCCACCCACCCACCCACCCACCCACCCACCCACCCACCCACCCACCCACCCACCCACCCACCCACCCACCCACCCACCCACCCACCCACCCACCCACCCACCCACCCACCCACCCACCCACCCACCCACCCACTCTCACTCACTCACTCACTCACTCACTCACTCACTCACTCACTCACTCACTCACTCACTCACTCACTCACTCACTCACTCACTCACTCACTCACTCACTCACTCACTCACTCACTCACTCACTCACTCACTCACTCACTCACTCACTCACTCACTCACTCACTCACTCACCCACTCACTCACACACTCACTCACTCACTCACTCACACACTCACTCACACACTCACTCACTCACCCACTCACTCTCTCTCACTCTCTCTCCCACTCACTCTCTCCCTTTCTTACTCATTCTCTCTCTCACTCATTGTCACTCTCTCACTCTCTCTCACTCATTCTCACTCTCTCACTCATTCTCACTCTCTCACTCATTCTCACTCTCTCACTCATTCTCACTCTCTCACTCATTCTCACTCTTTCTCTCACGCACTCTCTCTCACTTATTCACTTTTTCTCATTCATTCTCACTCTCTCACTTCATTCTAACTTTCTCACTTTACTCATTTTCTATCTCTTACTCACTCTCTCTCTCTCTTACTCACTCTCTCTCTCTTACTCACTCTCTCTCTCTCTTACTATTTCTTACTCACTCTCTCTCTCTTACTCACTCTCTCTCTCTGACTCACTATGTCTCTTACTCACTCGCTCTTACTCTCT
>JAWQFJ010021104.1:80000-87500 GCA_034096865.1 Theodoxus fluviatilis | reverse complement strand
TGTGTGTGTGCATGTGTGTGTGTGTCCATATGTGTGTGTGTGTGCTGCTAGGATGACCAGAAAGGTACCACGCATCCAACACGTCACCCCAGTTCCGCGGGACCTACACTGGCTGCGTTTGAAGAGGAAGATTTAATGGGAGACATACACTCTCGTTATTAGATGCATAAGGACACGACTTTTACGCCAAGTTACCTCAGCACCTCCTGACAGAGCACCACCCACGGCGTTCCCTCCAGTCCTGCACGAGGGAGCTGTTGGCCTGTCCTCTGAGCAGATGCAGGACCGAGGGCGACAGGGCTTTCCAATCCTCAGCACCACAACAGTCTTCCCCGTGAAGGTGGGCAGTCAGACTCTCCTTCCTCAGGCCAGACTGAAAACGTTTCTCTTCTCGCAGTGACATTTTGGAGCGCCTTTCAACAGTTTTTCTTAAATAAACGCTATATAAATCTTTCAACATGCATGCATATTTCTACATGTCCATTTTTTAAAGCCCTCCCTCTTTTCCCCCTTTCCCCAGACCTTTCCCCCTGTGGGTTCGAGGTAAGAATTGGCCCACCGCGTCTCCCTACGCGATTCGTAAGAGGCGAATAACTAGGGACACTGTGACTTGATTTGCGTTTACTCTAAACTGTTATAGTGATTTTCGTGCTTAATGGCCTTACATAGCCTACAAAGGCTGGTAGACCGTAAAACAACATCCATCCATCCGTCCTCAGATCTGCCTATCCCCTATACTCTCCTTCTTATTGCCTTAGTCGTTTTACTATCAACCCTTTCATTTTGTTCTTCATAGGTCCTTTCTTTCAGCATCTCGATTACTGTTGAATAATTTCAAAGCTGCAGACATCTTCCAAATCTATGGGAAATTTTTGGTCGCCGTTCTAAGCCCCAACATTTTTATTTTACAGAGTCTGAAAAAACAGACGCGAACTCTCACGTGAAGCAACATGTTCCGCGCTGTTGAGCCGTGTTAGTTCTTAAGCAGCTTTGCTTGGGAGACTCAGTGGATGTGTTCTTACCCCCAATCCACAAAGGATGTAACGATGGAAGCGAAGCAGGAAGGCATGTTTAGACTTTTTAATGCTCGTTTTTATTGCTTCAAACGCATTGAAAAACACGACTCAGCATCGCCTTATTCTACAGGTCTCTACTAGTCTACTCCAGGACTGTTTATTTTCTCTATGGATCACTCAAACCTGAATTTCTTTGTCCAGTTATCGGGCGCTTTTTGAGGGGTCATCGACTACGTCATTAGCCTTGGTGATTGGGATGTAACCCATCCCAACGTGAGAGAAGAACAATATCCGTTACAGGATGAATGGCGTAACCTGGCACTCGATGGCGCCTTGTTCCGGGCAAGATGGGCCACAAACATCTGCCGTGTCTGCTCGCGTTGGAGGTGACGCTAATTGAAAAACTCCGTTAACCGTGATCCCGAGTCAAGCCCTGGACAGGGATTAAATCCCGGATTGCCATCCAGAGGGCGCCACCCGTCCCATCATGCACATGGAGCAGCCATGGCAGTGCCTGGCGACGCACTGAGGACTGCTCGTAAAGGCCTGGTCTCCGGGGTCTGCTAACTGCCCTCTTCACGAAGCTGAATCACCGTAACGAAGGGGAGGCTTTTAGGTTTTTACCTGGTTTTCAGGCTTCCGGGAACAAGAATTAGATTGCATGAGGTCATCTGAGTTCACATACAAGTAACGAATGAGTGCAGCATTATGCACCCTCCCCCTTTACTACAGTTCGTGACTCAGTTTTCATGAACTTTATGGAGTGGCGAGGTACTTTTGAAGAGCACCTTGCTTGACTGTCACTGGTCTATTTTACTACCTGCACATTCAGCGTGATCGTCTATTACAGTTGCTGTTGTCTGTTGCAGTTGTTGTCGTTATTGTTGAAAATGTTGATGTTATCATTGTTGCTTGTGTGACCTCTGCCATGGTTTTAACGTCTGCTGTTCAACGTTATGTGACCATCATTCATCTAGTAAAACTACATTTATGTTTATAACAGTCACTTGTAGACGTTTAAGTTTCCTGTGTCAGGTGTGACCATGGCTATTACTGGTGTCAAACGTCCAAGTGCACGCGTTAGAAGCTTGGCAGCCATAACACCTCCCCCGTTCTGTGATTCTTTCGCCGTGGCTCTCTTGCTCTGGCCCTCCAGAGCGCTGCGAATTGGTGCACAACAAGGTTCTAATTGGAGGCACTTGAGACGAGAGGGGTGGCAAGCTTCAGCAGCACCATACCTGCCCTTCCCTCTTGCCTCTGGAGTGGAGATACCATCCCTAGGTTGAGATGTTCAAGTGTGTGCAGCCCTGCAATCTGTCAGTCAGGGCTGTCTTATCGGAAAAGTGGGTCAGCGCCCCCCAAGGAAATAGCGGGTCTCTTCGGAGAAATAGTGATGTATTCTATTTTGAAACGCAGCTCTCTTGGGAGTTTTTTTTCTCTCCATAACTTTGGAAGAATCTCTGCAATGTAAGACAGAGCAAAGTCGTGTCGGTAATCTTTCCCAGAAAGCCGTACCTTGATGTGGAAGAATCCACTGGAAACGAGGGACTGCCGTAAACTTTTAAGAACGAAATATTCACACTGTTAGACATCTGAGCAACCCAAAAATATCCCATGACCTTGGTATCATCATTTCATTTCTTTCATTCTAACTTCACCGTCGATGCCGGTCGAATTTCAACTTACCCTCTATACACTTAACAATAAAACCACCCCTGTCTGCAGTGAGAGAAACAATATCTCCGATCTTTGTGGTTGTGAACTACAACTTTCGTTTTGTGTCAGTCAGGTGGGCTGTTTAACACAGCGCATAATGCAAAGTCTCCTTTTCAAAGCAAAATCTTCCTGAAATAATCTCACAACTCTTGCCCGTATATGGAGTCACACGCGGAATGAGAACACCGATGCACTGGATTACATCCTGTTTAATTGTCGAACCAACAGGCGAGGCGCGAAATGATTGCTTTGTCATGAAAGCCAAGATGCTGGATCATGTAACAAGGGGACAGGGAGGTGTCGGGTCATAAGTATAAACTTCCATGTGGCATCAGTAAGTCGATCCACCCATTACGAGGGAGTACGCGATCATTATTGCATGAGACGAGATGACTTTGATGCATTATTCTTTTCCAGCTCTGCATTCTAACCGAAGGTTTGCTGGTGAAACAGAGCATTATATGATGGGCACATAATCTGGATGTAAAGAGGTTGGAATGCATGTGTTATATGGATGGGAAGTCTCACAACGAAATGATGGCTGCCAATACATCATTCTTAAGTTATTTTTCCACTGAAGTCTCCAACAGCTTTCGCAACAAGAGAGCAAACTTTGAGGCATTGTTGTTCCTTATCTTGTACGTTTCACAGAAGACACATTGGAAAGCGTTTAATGGAGGCTGCATGGTCAAAGAAGAAAAGCGAGTCTATAAAATTTAGCAGCAAAGTGTCCCATGAAAGGACTGAACTGTAACACGGCATCATCTCTGTTTTGAGCACGCTACTTTATCCAACATGCATTCAAAGCGATCGTGACATCATCGACTTAAGAAGAGGCACACCTAAAGGATACCCCCTAACAGTATTAACGTTCAACTGCAGACCTTGGAAGCAAGCTCCGAAACTCTCTCGCACTCAACGACACAGCATCAAATTTCCCCCACTCAGTTTCAGCCTTCCAAGACACCGTGGGAGAGAGCGAGAGACAAAGGCAAACTCCAAGCCGTCATGGCTCGTCTTGGCTGGACTGTCTCCAGACCAGGCTCAGGAGTTTTATGCGACATGGGCCGGACTCTCGACTATGGTTCACTGACGCTCGATAACTTAAACCTCCCACGTCTGTCGTAAGTCTTCCCCACGCCCACGAAACATCCCGCGCATTCTTACGAGCACCAGCGCACAGTCGTCGCGTCCCTTGCAGAGTTTACGTCACCGGGGTCAGAGGTCACGTGGAAGAGGCGCCTTGTTGCTCGGCGCTTGTGGCGTGACTTGCCATCCTCCAATCATTTCGCGCGTGGTCAAGAAGAGCTACGAGGTTTTGATGACGCGTTGGGTTCGCCTCGTATGAATATATATTTGCCATCATGCAAAAGAAGGAATGCTTTTTACGCAATGTATAACGCTGCACTCATCTGCATGTTGGCGCCTCATAGGAAATCCAAATTTGACCTCCCCTGAACTTTGCTTAGACGTCTTCGTTTGTCTTCAAATTGCCGTTCGTCGTGCAAAATGTAGGTTACAGATGTCTTAGACGAAGTTATGTGACAACGATAACATCTGCTGTTTGCCTATTCTTCTTACCCCACCTGAACAAGAAGTGCGCACGAGAGAGAGAGAGAGAGAGAGAGAGAGAGAGATAGAGAGAGAGAGGGGGGGGGGGGGGAATGGAAGGGGGGTAGGGGAGGGGGAAGTTTAGAAAAGAAACCGAGAAATGAGAAAACCGGAAAGTAAGGGAAAAATCAAAAGACAGACCCAAACGGCTAGAGAGGAAAAAAATACACGACAAAGAAAGGGAAAGGAAAACGACAATGGCAAAATACATTAAGAAGGGTAGGAAGGAAGGAAAAAGGAAAATTGAAACGTAATATTCACACATGGCATTCAGTCAGGCAGTGCATTTTCAACTGCCATTGTATCACAATTCAAACACTAGTATTGGCGCTCTAGACTTCGACCATTTAAAAAGAATTGATGGAGCTAAAAAATGCAACTAAACACCAGATTAGTTTCAAACGGAAGACACAGAACATCCCTCAAACGTACTCCATGAGCAGTAGATGGGAGATAACTCCGATGTCTGCCAGATGGCGCCTCAGGCAAAATCTTGAGAGCAGTTCAGCATCCCTACGCCAAGGTTCGCTTCTTATCAGCACCACCTTGTCGTGAGATCTCGCAGAAATCTCTCGAGGTCGAGACTTCCTGTGTTGACTGGTGGCGTTTGGCGTCAGCCGTGGCAGCAGGCACAAGATGGCGCCCATCACGTGCCTCGTGTGTATCCGTGCATGTCATCATGTCCGCGCCAGGACGGCCAGAGCCGGATGGACATCTTGCAGTTGTTTGACTGTACATGTAGAGGAGGAGGAGGTGGAGGAGAAGAATGCTGCCTGTGGAAAACAGTGTCTAGAGTCAAAATTTGAAGCATAACGCAAAACCCCCATATATTTTCCATGTGTGTGTATACGTGTGTGTGTGTGTGTGTGTATGTGTGTGTGTGTGTGTGTGTGTGTGTGTGTGTGTGTGTGTGTGTGTGTGTGTGTGTGAAAGAGAGAGAGAGAGAGAGAGAGAGAGAGAGAGAGAACATTTGGAGCATAAGGGAAAAAACCCTATATTTTCTCTGTGTGTGTGTGTATGTGCGTGTGGGTGTGTGCGCGCGCGCCTCTGCATATGTGCCTCTGTATGTGTATGTAAGAGAGTGTCTGTATGTGTGTGTGCACGTGTGTGTGCGCGCGTGTGCATGCGTGCTAGCGCCGTGCTCGTGTTTGTCTCTGTTGCAATGATGTGCGCATGAGCTTGTGAACATAAATGGGTACGGTTGAGAGTGAAGCTGTGATAGAAAATGATATACATGTACGTAAGTCAAAGTTCATGCTCATGATGCGGTGTATGTCCTATATTTGCACGTGTGCGTGAGGTTGTGCGTAGGTTTGCCCATGCTTGTGTACAGATGCACATTTTTACCTTTCCTTGCTTGGAGAAATGAATGTGTTTACACGGGCTGTGCACACGTGCATGACGGTCAAAGTGTGATTTTTCACAAGACTGCGTGTACACCCATGCAGTTGAGGACGAGTAAGATGTCCTGCAACATAGCTCTCTCCACAGTAAAGTCAGCATGAAATCCTGCAAGACAGTGTAGTGATCTTGTGAAAATCGATATGCAGATTGTGTCCAGTGATCGACAACGCTAGAAAAAAAAACCTGGGTATCGTGTTCAAATTTGATTAATTCTTGAAAAGAAAAAGATGAAAACGTATATACTCCATGGAATATATCTTCACAGTTAATTAACACTCCCCCTTGTGAACTGGGTATAGGGATTCATGTAGACCCACCGAGTATCCGCGCAAGGTTTGTATGAGGCAAATTAATAACAAAATGGAGACTTGGCTTGCTCGTACTCTGCCCTGCTCCAGTGATTTTCATGAGCAATGGACTTACTCAACCTACAATGGCTTATAGGCCGTAACACTTCCTTTCTTCCTTTCTTCAGTCTTTCGTTCCGTCGTCAATTAAACCTAGATCTGAACGCGGGCAAGCTCTACCCTACGCCTGGCTGCCACGTCACACCACATCTCCATCCTCGCCATCTTGTTCACGCCGACTAGGGCGTCTTCACAGCTCCCCCAGCCGTGACATGTTTTCCATCAGGCGCGCTTCTTTGAAGAAAGACAATCCAAGCCGAGGGGGACGACCGAGCTGAGAGGGGCGCGAAAGACCCATTCATTTCCACTGTTTCTTGTGTCATGCGAGTTTAATTTGTTTGTCCTGGCAGCGGAAGCCGCCCCTGATGAGAAACGCACAAGCGCGCAGGCGCAGACGAATGACGAAACTTCCTGTTTTGCGCATCAAGGCCCCTCCGTTGACGGGTCGTGCACACTCGTGCGTTCCGGACGTAGACATCGCAGGCGGGAGCTGGGCCTGTGAAAACAAAGTTTTCTTGCATTGCCTCATGCTCGTAAATGACAATGGCCTCTTCATCCACTCGAAAACGCTGTGAGTGATGAAGCGTTCGCCACCAAACAACCGCCAGGAAAGAAGTGTGGGGGTGAGGGGACTACAAGTCTTCTAATCATGTTGTGAAAACAGTCGTGTTCGTGATGGTACTTCCCTGCCTGAAGGCGGTCTACGTTACCGTTCGTTGCCTGGATAGAATGATGCAGTTCTTGACGCGTTGTCCCCACGAAAACAAAGGCGAGTGGTGATTTGAGAGGTATTTGGAGTGACGTATTTGCACATCCTCTACCGTCAACTCAGCACGAGCGTTTTCGAAACCATCCCAAACGAGTCTTCAGTGTGTGTGTTGAAGACGTTTGCAGTTTTGTTCAGCGATTATTTTCAACTCCTGCCATGACACAGCGGGGGAATTCGTTTAAGAACGCTCAAAACAACATCCAGCAATAATTCATTTTTCATTTTCACGCGCTGCTAAGACGACGCCAAAACCGATCTTCCAACCGGCAGACAAACGTGTTAATTGCAGGGTAGCTTCTGCACCCAGATTTATCCTTCCGCTTTGCAGAGGAAGTCGTGGGCTGGCAAGCGATGTGGAGCGAATGATAGCCTCGTTATCAGATTTTTCCATCATGGCGGGGGCCGTAGCCGATGACAGACGCGTGGTTCCCTTGCGAGAGTTTCCGTAACTGCACCACAGCGTCAAACCAAAAAGAAAAGAAAAAAAAGAAGGTCTGGTCGCTGATTTACGCGAGCACGGGGTAGCGCTTTGCCGACACAGCCAGACGATGGCCGGACGGTGAATGCACTTAGAATG
>JAWQFJ010021104.1:70000-77500 GCA_034096865.1 Theodoxus fluviatilis | reverse complement strand
GTGACTTCGCGAAAACATTCCACAGAACAATTCAGTCCTAACTATAAACCTGGCACACATCCTGTAATCGTGCGCAACAACATTTTATCTATTTGTTAAACAAACAATGCAACATCGAACTAAACACTTGATTTTACTGGGATGTATGAATGATTTCTAACAAATTGCCGATCACCCTTTAATACATTTTTTTTCAACTTGCAATCTTTTCCGCGATCGGAAACCAACCTTTGAAGTTTGTAATTATCAAGCGCCTTCAAGGATTTGCTGACGTCTGTAATCAGATCGCAGGGAAACCACTGAGGGGAACTTCTTAGGCCTCAAGCTGCAGGAACAGCATGAAGGACATATATAATGAAGCTTTGCTTGTGGCTTGGAGTCTGAATGCTTCAAAATGTTAAACATAGCTTTGCCCTTCTTCATCCTGGCTCTTCGGCCACACTCACAGGTCTGTAATTATAGTCACTGCTCGCCTTTTGCCTCCCTAACACGTGTTCCCTTTTCGGCGCCATGCTATCGATTGGAAAATACTCTCCAGTATCTCGCGAGACTGGGAATTCCGAATATGACATCAAGGCCTGCTTGAGGTTATCGGCATGTTTTTGCTTGTTTCCGTTCTAGTCTGACTGAAGATTTAGATTCTAAGGGAAACACGACATCTGCATGCATTCTGGCTTTCTGCCGGCATTTCATGAGCTTATTGCTGGTGTTGACGGTAGCCTTTCTACTAAGTTTGCAATGGTTCATATATTGTCATTTTGTCTTTTGGCAGAGCAGTGCTTTAAATGAGTATGAAAGACATACTTCCACGTGCTTAATTAAAAGCATTCCTTTTTCACAAAGGCTAAATTGCAGATTCAACACCCTGCCGTATTTTGTTGGTCCTGCTTTGCTGCTGTCTACCTGCTGTCTCTGCCTCCGTGTCCGCATATGTGTGTATGTGTGTGTATGTGTGTGTGTATGTGTGTGTGTATGTGTGTGTATTTGTGTGTATGTGTGTGTATGTGTGTGTGTATGTGTGTGTATGTGTGTGTATGTATGTGTATGTGTGTGTATGTGCGTGTGTTTATGTGTGTGTATGTGTGTATGTGTGTGTATATGTGTGTGTGTATGTGCGTGTATGTGCGTGTGTGTGTGTATGTGTGTGTATGTGTGTATGTGTGTGTATGTGTGTGTATGTGTGTGTGTATGTGCGTGTGTTTATGTGTGTGTATGGGTGTGTATGTGTGTGTATGTATGCGTGTGTGTGTGTATGTGCGTGTGTTTATGTGTGTGTGTGTGTGTATGTGTGTGTATGTGTGAGTATGTGTGTGTATGTGCGTGTGTTTATGTGTGTGTATGTGTGCTTGCCTCTGTGTGTCTGTGTGTGTATGTGTGTCCGTCTGCTAGTCCGTCGATCCGTCAGTCAGTTTGTCTGTCTGTCTGTCTGCTTGTACTGCATCTGTGTGTCTGCAAGTACGTCTGTGTGTGCGTGCGTGAGTGAATGCGTGAGTGCATGCACGCCTGCCTGTCTACCTGTATGTCCGTCCGTCCGTCCGTCCGTCCGTCCGTCCGTCCATTTGCCTGTATATCTGCATGTAGGTCTGTCTGTCTGTAGGTCTGTCTGTCGGTCTGTTGGTCTGTCTGTAAGTCTGTCTGTCTGTCTCCCTTCTTCTATCACTGCCTTGTCTGTCTCTCTGTCTCTGTCTCTCTCTGTCTCTGTCTCTGTCTCTCTCTGTCTCTGTCTCTCTCTCTGTCTCCCTCTCTGTCTCTCTCTCTGTCTCTCTCTCTCTCTGTGTCTGTCTCTCTCTCTCTGTCTCTCTGTCTCTGTCCCTCTCTGTCTCTCTATTCCTGTTTTTATCTTAATCTGTCTGTCTCTGTTTTTATTTCTGTCTCTCTGTCTATGTTTTCCTCTATGTTACTCTCTCCGTCTCCCTCTTTCTGTCTCTGCCTCCTCACCCACCTCTCTCTGTCTCTTCTCTCTCTCTCTGTCTCTCTCTCTGTCTCTGTCTCTCTCTCTCTCTCTATCTCTCTCTCTCTCTCTCTCTCTCCCCTCTCTCCCTCTGTGTGTGTGTGTGTGTGTGTGTGTGTGTGTGTGTGTGTGTGTGTGTGTGTGTGTGTGTGTGTGTGTGTGTGTGTGTGTGTGTGAAAATGACGGTAAAACACTACTTGCTCCATCATCTTCGACTGCTGGGAAGATGCAGCAGCTATGAATCGATTCTCAAGGAAGCAGGCAGCAGAAGGCTTCTGGTCGGTCAAGGGGGTGACAACTCCAGACAGTTCTGGGCTGCTAGGGGGGGGGAAGAAAAGTCGCGTCCTGTCGAGAACTCCGAGGCGGAGTCTTCCGTGACTGGCTCGTGCAGACTAGCGTCGAACTGGCCGCGGGACTGCTCAGAGCAAGTCAGGTGTCCGACTCGCACCTGCCGGTCCAACATCCGGGCGACTGAGTCCTAACCTCAACGTCTCGCTAACAGGCCGACAAATATTTGGGCCCCGAAAAACCAAGGAGGCCGGCCATTCCAATATTTCCACAGTCAGAGCCGTCATTGCTGTGCCAGCGCGGATACAGCCCCTCGATCTCCACCGCCCTCTTTCACGGCACGCCACCTGGTGGGAGTTATGAGTGTGGAGGACGAAAATGGCGCGAACCAAATATTTGGTCCCCCATGGCGCTTGATTTCGAAGCATCGATCTCTCTCCACGGTTCAATTATCTCCAATCATCGGGCAGGTGCGACGTGCGAGACGTTGGGTGGCGAGGGAAGGTCAAGCTGCGGAGAAAAAGCTGAGAGGTTGACATGACCGCTGGTCTAAGTGGATAGAAACCAGGGGCGTCAGAAAAATATTGCCACCAGACGATTTCTTCCTGGGGTGCTGCACTGGAAAATTGTCACGTAATCCTTCTCAGATTGACACGTCTTTCCTGCAAAGAACGTGCATTGACCGAAAAATGGGCTGTTGAAAATTATTAGAATACCTTGGCTCTTCGTGCAGTAACAATGTATAATGACCTGACATAGCCCGTTTTTGCATGCATGAAGGTGTTAAATGCTCCGAAATGTTTGAAATAGAGGTGTGAGGATTTGAGGGGTGGATGGAAGAGAGCATCGAAAACACGTTCCCTGTAATGTAAATGCACGGAGACGAGGAAAGGTGTTGAACATCCTAGCGTGCGTCGAAGTAGTTTGTGTGTGTGTGTGTGTGTGTGTGTGTGTGTGTGTGTGTGTGTGTGTGTGTGTGAGTGTGTGTGTGTGTGTGTGTGTGTGTGTGTGTGTGTGTGAGAGAGAGAGAGAGAGAGAGAGAGAGAGAGAGAGAGAGAGAGAGAGAGAGAGAGAGGGGGGGGGGGAGGGTTGCGGTGGGTGGGATGGGGTGCGGGAGATGGGAGTAGACATAAATAAAAGTTTGCATTGAGTAACTGTGTCTTCGTTTTGAACTTTCGAACTTGAGTTATTCATATTTACAAAGATCACTTCATTAGCATGGACAAATAGCACGAACACGGCCTCTACGCAAAGGTCTCTAATGAGCAATTAACCCTTCTCAAGCTGAAAGACGAAAATCATCCGTGCGGTCTTCAACGTTTCCCTTCACATCTACCTCAAGTGGGTGTAAGTAAACAAACGGAAAATTCCATCACTATTAAAAGTTAATTGCTTCGGGTTTTTCACTTCCTGAAACTTCGTCCTTTTCCTCACCATGCAAACTTCTTCTCGAGGTTGACACGCTCTGCTATATCGCATCTGCAGCTCTCCTCCAAAACTCCGCAATTGTGCTCTCTCGTATTTTATCGCCAGCCTCCGAGGAGATGACGGGACTGGGACAGCTGAGAACTTCCAGGCGCCAGGAGTTTCTAGTTTCTGAGCGCTTGGAGCGATAGAGACTCCTCCAGCTAGGTATGAATGACCATGATATAACTTTAGTAAGGCAATTCAAAACCAAAGAGAGAATGCATGTGCTAGAAGAAAGCAAACGTAAAAGAAGTGCGCACCAAGAATCAAAGACAGAAGCTTCTCCGTTTTGTTGCCTTCTGTAGGTTTAGGTTATAAATGGATCCAGCGTATTTCCCATTGCATTTAGTGAGGAGTGAATGCCTGGAGACGGGGGGATTTGATTTTTGTTGCCGATGACTTTGTATAGCAGACAAGCTGACAGGCCATTAAGTCTTATCATTCATCCAACGACGAATTCATCCGTCCATTCATTAATTCACCCATTCTGTCTTTTTAATCATCCATCCATCCTTTTTTTTAATCCATCCATCCATTCACACTTTCATCGATCTATCCACCGATCGATCAATCAATCAGTCGATCCATCCATCCATCCATCCATCCATCCATCAATACGTTTATCCATCAATCCATCCAGCCATCCTCCATCTACACATCAATCCATCCTTTCGTCTATTCATCCATCCATCTATTTCTGTTTTGTTTGAAAACGTGATATTTGAAGGGGATGGGGGGTGGAAGAGGGGGCGGGGGGGGGGGGGGGGGGGGGATGATGTGTATCCTGCAAGGGTCGTTATATGTAGATAGCCTCGGATGTTAACTTAAATTCAGGAATGACCCAACTTGATAATATGTGCGAGTCAAACCTGTAGCAGGAGAAGCACAGACTTTGATGCATTTTAAATACAGACAGCTGATTACAGTGGTACATAATTGAAAAAGGAATTCATTTTACCAACTACCAGTTCAGAGAGTTTCTGTGGCAACCCCTCTATCAAACTTGGCTTCATAGAGGTTTACATCAAAGTGGCCGCCTGGCAACGGTAGCATCTGATGAAACAAGCAGTGCGAGACAGACTCTTGATCTTATTAATTAAGGCAAAGACTACTTAAAATGGAGACAACTGAATACAAAATGAATACGAGGGACGAATTTTTTAAACACCTAGTCCTCTTCAGGCACAATATGTAAATGTACTTGTCTGTACCTACAGGAGAGCATTAGAAAAGGATGAAAAGCTATCGAACTCCGCCCTCCAGAGGCAAACAGGATCACATCAAAGTACTGCCATTGACAATTTTGCACGTTTTTACTGTTATCATTTTCGTCGTCGTCGTAGTTGTTGTCATCGCCTCCATCGTTTGCGTCGCCGTTTCTGTGTGCTGTTGGTTGTTGTTACTACTGTTGTAGTCGTCCTCGTCCTCGCCAAATTCATCCCCGACATCGTCGTCATTACGTCAGCAGAAGTCTCTTCCTGTGCTGCTGTCATTTTCGTCTGTTTCTTTGTGATTGTCATCGTCGAAAACACCTCTACTTAAAAAAGACTATTGAATAAATCGGGGGAAACAAATAGCATCAATATAATTCATATCTTAATAATCATATTTGAACCATTTCCCCAAGCACTAGATATTGCGGTGAAAAAAAAGAAAACGCTTCCGCATGATGCTCCTGTTAAGTTTTTAGTAAGTGATTATGTGACCTGATTGGATACCTAAGATTGCTCCTACGGCAGACCTTAATATTAAAATTTCCTATTGCTCCTTTACAGCATCAATCACCAATAATGCTTGATAAACTCTGTGTCATCATAACGTCTTAAACGCTCAAAACAGTACTCCGCCACATGAAACTTTTTCGTATTCCGTTTCTGCAGAGCAACGAGGAAGTCTTTTTACACGCCTCACTGAGATAAGGAGCCCTAACTCCTAGAGAAAAGAAAGGGGCCCGTGCAGCTGTTATCTTCGTTAGGGCTTCCTCCAGAACAACTGTTTTACGAGAGGACTTTCTCCTTTGAAAAAACTATCCGCCGTGTTTCCCAAGCAAAAACTCAACGCTTCCTTTCAAATACGGGATGGAAACAAGTAAGTTTTTAACCCCCCATGAAAATTTGCCTGCTTTTGTGAAAAAGTTTGTTTGAAAGATGTTTCTAAATTGCAGTCGATGGGGTGTGAAAGATTTAGGGAGGAAAAACCTGTCGGCGGTGTTGCAGAAACAAACTTGAGTTGCAAGCTTTCAAGTCTATCCTTGTCATTAGCCAGTAAACTGTATGGATTCGGCTGGTGAAGTTCATTGCAAAGGAACACTATCACTTTTGGAATGCTCGTAGAAAAGATTTTCGTAGCCCAAGTAGAAATCTTACAGAATAATGTGTCTGTGTCATGACAGTCATAGACATCAGCTGACGGAGTCCGAAGGAAAAGGTCTTTTGAATTAATTAGAAATCAAGTATGAGTGAGCCTGCCCCCAAAATGCTGTCACACTACATATATAATATAATGTGCAACCCTTAAACAGCAACCAAAGCCATTCAAAACATATTTAGCAATTGTTGTCATTTGTGTTCTATTGTTTAGGCGCAAAAGTTTAACCTTTCATTTCTTATTCCTCATGCCTACCTCGGATTGTTTAGTCCGATAGTTCAAGTCGAACTCTCTTGGCTGACTGAGTTTGCGTTGTTGAAGACAAATTGACGAAACGTGATACCATCCCGGACATTTCGCATGAATGCATATTCGTTGTACAGTGAATCCGTCTATTGCTTTCTATGTTCAATTTTCCTTCTAGTTCATTTAACAGAGTTAACTATGTCGATTCAGCGCGTAAACAAGGGGAATGAGTGCTAATCAGACAAATACGCCTTAACAACGACAGCGTCACTCAGCGACGCATGACAGGCCCGCACTCGAAAAGCATCAATCCCGCAGCAAAGGGTCTATTGCAAACAGACAAAGGGGAGACCCGCACACAAGGGAGGTGTCCCTTTCTCCCTGAAAGAAACGCTCACGCCGTCTTTCTAGTGTCGTCTTTCTCTCGCCTGCCCTGGCCTGGCTGTGTTTGGGAAGAGAGATGTATGTGCACGTGTAGTGCGAAAAGAGCGGAAAGGGACAAGAAAGAGATGTGGAAAGAAAAAAATGGATAACAACACGGAAAGACAAAGAATGAGAGTGAAAGATGCGAAGGGATATGGCAAGGGAGTTGGCAGGTTCTAGAGAGGGACGGAAACAGGGGTAGGGGTGTAGGGGGGGTAGGGGGGTGGAAGAGACGGTTGAAAAGCTGCATGGGGAGCAGGGGGCTGGAAGAAGGTGAGGGAATGGGGATGGATGAGGATGGAAAGCTGCTGCGATGGTGGGGTGGATGGGTGGGTGGGTGGAATGGGGGATTATGAACCAGGAAGATAATGGAAAAAGGGGGATGATGCAGTTGAGTGTGGTTATAGGTATGCCGGGAGAATGGGGAAGAGGATGGGGGCGCAGACGTCGAGGGGTGGGGGCACAGGGAGGGGAGGGGTGGGGGCACAGGGAGGGGAGGGGTGGGGGCACAGGGAGGGGGGGGGGAGAGCGGTAAGAGTCAAGGCTATCAAAGGAGACAGCAACGGAGGGCAAGGGGAAAAAGAATGCAGATCACTTACACATGTATACGTACACTTTATATGGAATCAAGACATGTCAGAAAGCCATGGCAAATCCATGCAACATCTAGGCATGGAAAGCAGTGAGGCAGACAGTCCGGAATGGAAGAAATGGAATGATGGTGAAAGAGGAAGCAAAGCGTCTTTTGATGATCTGTG
>JAWQFJ010021104.1:52500-65000 GCA_034096865.1 Theodoxus fluviatilis | reverse complement strand
AGGTGTAAAAGAAACAAGATGCGGCTGGACTCTCACTTCAGCTAAAACTAAACATTTTTCACGCAGGCACACATAAAAGCACATATGCACACACACACACACACACACACACACACACACACACACACACACACGCACACACACACGCACGCACACGCACACACACACACACACACACACGCATACGCGCGCACACACACACACACACACACACACACACACACACACACACACACACACGCACACGCACACACACACACACACATGAACACGCAAAAGCACGCACTCACACGTACACAAATACACACTTCACAATGGATGTTTACTTTTCTTCAATCAAATGGTACCGTTAATACAATCGTTTGCTGAGCCGCAAACTTTTTAGTTGACAAATTCTCGACTGCCCTCTCATGTCCAGAGTCTTGGGACCAAAGTATAACGTTAAGTGTCTGATGTTTTCTTGTTCAAGCTTCCTTTCTCTTGCTCCCTGTGGGTCGGGGAAGTAAGAATTGACCCACCGTGTCTCCCTACGCGATTCGTAAGAGGCGAATAACTAGAGATCTCGTGATTTGATTTGCGCTTACTCTAACCTGCTCTTGTGATTTTCGTGCTCACTGGCCTTGCATAGCCTTCAAAGGCTGATAGGCCATAAAACTCCATCCACCCATTTCCTTTTTCTTAACTTCATTTCACGCGGCTGACAATAGAGACAGATCAACATGCAAGGAGGTTGCAGAATATGAACTTTCCAGGTGTAACCAGCGCTGGTTTCTAAACAGTGCATGCACTGTACATAACTGTAGGGGAAAATACAACATCTACGAAGAGTATTCCAAAAGTTTTGCGCCTGTCTTCATCCCCTGTAACCCTGAACCCCCGAATACATTTTGTTTGTTACCCTAACGTATGCCGTGTTCCAACCAAATGTAAATTGTGCCATTGATCTTAGTTTTGTTCCTTATGTTTGTTTCCAAATCAACTTCCTATAGTGAATATGCAAAATGAAAGCATCGAGCTATTTTAGAATCGTTTACTCTTGAAAAGGCTCTGCCACAAGAGATCCATCAGCGCATGTAGAATGTGCATTAAGAAAAACCGTCGTATTGCTGCAACATCTGCAAGCAACTGGTTAACACTATAATGAAATGGTTGGATGGCAACATGGTGGTAAATACTGCGGTTTCAGCAAATGAAAAAAAGTAAGAAAAAGATATCTTAATCAATTGCCAAAATCTTCGATCTTTGATTTGCCCATGTCTATGTATAGGGAAAAATTGCTTTCCTGGATGTGGAACAAAGAACTCCATACCGACGAATATCCAAAGTGACAGCTCGCCTGAGCAATCCCCAATTTACTCCTGTAGGAGCACGGGTCAAACGCGAACATGGCGCACTCCTACACGACCCCAGCAGGTCCTGGCGCACTTTGACACCCTCTCTAAGGCTGCCTGTCTCTCAAAAGGCCTGTGTCGGCGTCCTTGCGGAAAGGGATTAGGTTCCTGGACTGGCGTTCGGCGGCTATTATTTCGAGACCTGGACACGTGACCACAAAGACAGACGTCCATCTTGTTATGGGTCATTCCCATCTCCATCCGCCCTGCAGGCAGGCGCCGAGGGCAGGCGTCACTGGACGTCTCAATCAGCCACGTCACCCATGAAATGGACGCTTTTTTGCACCTGTCGGGCCGTCTACGATGCCCTTAGCCTTTAGCGCCATTTTCAGCCAATCGCTGTAATGGCGGAGAAAATGAGTTATCTCCGCAAGGCGCCCGCGTGGGTGAAAGAGACGCAAGCCATAGCTCAGACTCGATTCCATCGTCTGTCGGAATAAATCAGTTTCCAATAAAACCAGCTATGAAATGCTTTGCTTCGTTAGCTTCCGTGATGGACAGCCTTGGAATAAATCTGTTGTTTGTTTGTATCTGAACAGTGCGCCTGGAGACGTCCCCGCTCTGAGTTAGGGTGTGGCAAGGACTCGCTCCATGAATCATCGTGGATAATGCACAAGGAAGAAGTCTTTGGATGGTAAGAATGAATAATGAGTACTCTTCATTCCTTGCGCATTGCAATGCAAGAGAGAGAGAGAGAGAGAGAGAGAGAGAGAGAGAGAGGCAGGCCGACAGACAGGCCGACAAGCAGGCAGGCAGGCAGGCAGGCAGGCAGGCAGGCAGGCAGACAGACAGACAGACGGACAGACAGACTGACTGACTGACAGACGGACGGACGGACGAGCGGACGGACGGACGGACGGTCGGACAGAAAGGACAGAGAGGACAGAGAGGAAGAAAGGGGAATGGGTTGTGGGGGCGGAGAAGGTTAGAGAGGACTCACACACGGACTGTTTTCCCTGTAAATCTGCGAAAATGTGGTCTTTGTCATCACGCGATAAATGTTTGATCCCGTCTAACCACATGGCAACAAAATCGCCTATCCCACCCTGTCTCACTATGTGTCTCTCCAATGGGTCTGGACACCGACGGAAATTGCCGCGTGCATCAGCAACCACTGTGAGTCCCCTAAGCCCCGCGGCCATTGCGCTGTAGGCCCCGCATGACACCATGGAGACCACTTGACATGCAGTTTCCGATAGCCCCGCCTCCCGCCATGACTGTACCCCTATTTGCCTTGCAGGAGGCGTGGTCGAACCCTCCCCATCACGTCACAGTATCAACACTCGCCCCTGTTGCAGCCGCCACAGGTAAACAGTGCATCATTCGGCAGTACTGGATGCGGGATGACAGAGGTATCTTGTCACCTTCGTCTGTTGGCAGTGATGTCCCCTGGGCGACCACACCTTGATGACAGGCCACGCTGGGTTCATGCGTCATATTGTTTGATGAGACGTGTAGTCACGAGAGGAATGGTTGGTGGGTGTTTGGGGTTAGATGTTGGAAGACAAACCGGTCTTTTTGAACTCGCGTCCCGTTGTCGTTGCTGCCCACTCATTCCTGCACAATGCAGACTGTAATAGGGAGAGTTGCCAAAGGGTGCGGCTGTTTGGTGCATCTCGATGCGTGGAACAGGCGCACAATTACACACACATACACGCGTGCGCGTGCGCGCGCGCTCGCACACACACTCACAAATGAACATACGTACTCATGCACGTGCTTGCACACACATTTGCATACACGTACACATGCAAGTGCAAGCATGATGTTTATACACACACACACACACACACACACATACACACACACACACACACAAGCAAGCGCGCACATGCGAGTCCTGGGACATTACACGCGGGGTGGGGGGTGGGGGTGGGGGTGGGAGTGGGGGTGGAGGGGTAGAAGGGGGGCGTAGCGTAGACAATACGTTCAAGTTCATCTAAAACGCAAGGCCGGCTCCATCTTTTCAGTCATAAGAATTATTTTGAGGTTCCTTTAAGTAAAATAACAATTAATGAAGACTTTGCCTAAACAAAAGTCGAACAAATGATTATAAAGATATATATTTCCCGAACTATACATTAGTGAACTCATTCCCCACGATAGCCGTTTATTTCCTGCTTGTTCATTCCACATAATCTGTTTTAATAAATCCAAAAATGCGTCCTCCAAGCGCAAAATGCCCTAAATGCAAGCCAACAGGAAAAGCGCAATGACGTCATTCACGCAAGGGAGAAAAAGAGGACAAAATACGCAAATATCATACCTCACGTCTCTATCACACCACCACGCCCAGCCCTCCAGAAAGATCTATACCGTACAGCTCCTCTGTTCTCCGTGGCCTCTGTGCTTGAGGTGCTGACAATGGGGCGACAGTGAATGGCAGCTAATTGGTCCTTCTGCCAGGGAGTGCCTGGCAAACAGCTCTTTCAGGCAAGGACGGCGCCGAGCGTGAGCTTGTGGCGGCAGACGTCCTTAGATGGACCCATATGGCCTTCCAGAAGCCGCACCGTCGGGCAATTACCTCCAAAATGGCGTCCCGTGTCACTCCAGAGGCCGAGTCGGACGTCGTGTCCACTACGTCCGCGTTAGTTCCTCACGCTTCGTTTGTTCTTGTCGTCTCCACTGTCCTCATTGTCTCTGCCTCGGCCCCTTTGTCTTCGGGGCCTCTCCTTGAATCTGAATGAGGGAGTGGACAAAGACAGCTGTCCATGTGTGTGCGGTCACTCTGTGATTGTGCTTTTGGGGGGTCTCTCTGCATCTGCTTGGTGTCTTCTCATTGTTGCGTTGTCAGCCTCTGTGTGTGTGTGTGTATGTGTGCTTGTGTATGTGTGCGTGTGTATGTGTGTGCGTGTGTGTGTGTATGTGTGTGCGTGTGTATGTGTGTGTGTGTATGTGTGTGTGTGTGTGTTTAGACGTGTTATATTGTAACGTATGAATGTATACATGGTGCATCTACGCGCACGCACTTGTGTGTGGACATCTGCTGTCTCTTCACTGCTGTGCTATCAGCGTACGCATATCTGTTCTGTGCACGAGTTGTATTGTGATGTGTGTCTGTGTTTGTGGTCTATCTGTGCGCATACTGTCTTACGTATACGGTTTTGTGTTATCTTTTCATAGTTGTGCAGTCGGTCTGTGCAGAATAGTTTCTGTACACCGTAGTGGACATGTGTGCCTATGCAAATGGTCTCACCCGGTGCGTGCTATTGTTTGTGCACAACTTTATACTGTTTCATCATTCATCATGCGTACATGCGCGCACGCATGCACGCATGCCCACAATATCAAAAGGAACATCGATTTCATTGATTATGAAGAGACAAAATGTTAAATTCATTATCATCTAACAGTTGTTCTGTCAAATGATTTTTGTCAAGCATCAGCCAAGAAACTGACGGCATATACTTTTACATGCACTGTGTTGCAATGCTCATGTGTGCGTGCTTTATGCCACAGTATTTATGTGCAGGAAATCTGTTCAAGATTGGTGGAGCAGTTGGCTACAGGTCGCTACGCGATTTGTGACCTGTGTTAATGAGACCTACTTAGAGACATGCGGAAGCACAAATCAGTCGTCCATGCGAGAGCGCCTCATGCCTGTGCATATCACTGCGTGCCCAAGTTCTCGTGATTTTCAGTGTTTCTCACTCTCTGCTTCCCCCCTCTATGTCTCCATCTTAGTTCTTATTTTATATCGTCTTCTCAAATCCTCACTCCGTTTTCTTACTAGTCCCCTAACTTGTTTCCCTCTGGATTCACCCCCCCCCCCCCTTTCTGTTTTTTCTTCTTTTCGGGGGTTGGGGGTGGGTGGGTTTGAACGGGATAGGGGTGGGTGGGGGTAGGGGGCGAGAGGGCTCTCCGAATACACGAGACAAAGTATTTAGATCATACAACTTGTTCGCTGCAGTGGAAAAAAAAACTTTGTTCCTGCAGGCCTCTTGGGTATTAACAGGTACAGTCATCAATCCGAATTTGACCATTCCTGTGACAGCTTTTCCTCCGTGAACCCAACTGGGAAAACTCAAACAGCGTCACAATCCAATAGGCGCTACAGCTGTTGGGATGACCAGGAGGAGCGCTATGTCTGCAACCGGTTTTCCAGTCCCCACAGGCCACAATCACTTCACAGGCAGAGCTTTCCGCGCCTAACAAGGGTCTGACTGGGATTTTGTGCATTCTGCTTATTTTCACTGGCAATGGGGAAAGAGTGGCGTGTGTGTGTGTGTGTGTGTGTTTGTGTGTGTGTGTGTGTGTGTGTATGTGTGCGCACGCGCGCGTGTGTATGTGTGTGTGTGTGTGTGTGCGCGCGATTGTTAGTGCGTGTGTGCGTGCGTGCGTGCGTGTGTGTGTGTGTGTGTGTGTGTGTGTGTGTGTGTGTGTGTGAGAGAGAGAGAGAGAGAGAGAGAGAGAGAGAGAGAGGGAGAGAGAGTGAGTGCATGTGTGTCTGTGTGCATGTGTGCGCATGTGTTTGTGTATGAGTGTGTGCGTGTGTGTGCATGTGTGTGTGCGTGCGTGTATGAGTGTGTGTGTGTGTGTGTGTGTGTGTGTGTGTGTGTGTGTGTGTGTGTGTGTGTGTGAGTGTGTGTGTGTGTGTGTAAGGGAAAGGGAACGCCGAAACTTAAGGATAGTGATATAAACAATAACAATAAAAATAAAATTGGTTTGAGATTCTCAATAGATGCCGGCACAAAACCACTTTTGTTCGGCATTCAGCGAAACACTTAGCTAATATGACTCATATACATGACTGTGATTACTCATGAAACAAGAGAGGGATTCTATACAAAATAAGCAGCTTGGGGTTGCTTTATCACATTCACACAGATAGGGTACATTTTCAAAATTATTATCAGGATCTAGATTTGATTTTTTCAGTAATTTAAGCATCGTACCGATGTTTCTGATGGGTTTATATAATTAAATATTAAACATTCATATACACTAATCAATGACTGCAAAGGGACATGCACTAAAGGCCGTCTACTGCCACATCAGCCAGTTGCGTACAGTGCAATACAGCGGATGTAGGCACTGGAAATGACTGCGTCTGGACCAGGGTCATGCGAGGCATGCTTCAAAGAAAATCGGTATGGAAATCAGCGGCACATATATGCTGGGAAACGAACCGGATGGTCCACGGAATTCATCGGCCTCTTCGACCTGGGTTGTAAATATTCATAGCTGTAAATAAACGGTGGAGCTTATTGGTGAAGCGAGGAGGAGTGCGGTCCTACGACACTAAACCTGTTCCTGAATATGTCAATGGACTGTAATTTTATTTTGATATTTATCAATCTTCGTCGTATCGAGCCAAGAGGATGCATAATTAAGTTTGGTTCATTTGATGTTATATTAAGCTTCTCTGTGGCTGTCTGAGCTTTTCTTTTGCATTTGTCCATTTTCCTTTCCATTCCACGACCCATCCCATCACAAAACAATGACAACAACAGCATTCTCTCAAAGAAACGTTTACTGAATATGAAAGGAACAAAAACATGTAGTTCAACTAATATATTTACACTTTACATGATCTAGGAACAAAACAAGAGGAAGCAAAGAAAATTCTATGAATCAGAGAGCAGGCCGAAATACTCCGTCTCCACTTCACAGCACAATTCGAGTAGCCTGCAGGCATGCAGACTTTCAGGTGGTCATGCAGTGCGCCTTGCGTTTGCTTGTATACACGTAGTGTCCGTGGCCACCCACTGCGAAGCCTGTATAGAGGATCTTGAACGCTCGACGCCCACAGATGCCAGCTGGGTAGAGGCTGGGGAGGAGGACTGTCAAGTGCAGAGGAAATGACCTTGTTCTGGGCTTTGTGCCTCTTTGTAGCATTTAACTGCTTTGCTTTTTTTAATAAGTAAGACCATGTGAACGAATCAACAGTGGTCGGTGGTTGAGGAAAAGTTGTTACTTTGCCTGACGGACCTGTCGACTGTCAGAGTGCAAAATGATGTATTCTGCTTTCCGTTGCAATGCAAATCTACACAAAGTGAAATTCCTAGGCTAACTTCTATATGAATAAAAATAATTCGCTTTCGGCATTTACAGTACGACAACAAATACATTTTGGTTTTCATGTACCATAGTCTTGAGAGTTGATAAAGTCGCTTTAGTGTCGTTATGATTGTTAAAACTTTGAGGTGTGGGGCTGGGGGTGGGGGTGGGGGTGGGGGTGGGGGTGGGGGCTTGTCATGGAAATTTAATCTTCCATTTCCGACCAGATGTACAGCATTCCAAAGTTTTGGATGTTGCAAATGCACGTGCTTGTGGAAGAGATGAAAGTGGCATACGCCCATCTTCAACCCGAAGTTGCCTTGGAGTGCATATAATTGACTGTTTTCATAGCACCACCGGCTTCTCTTCCCGCACCAAAGACATATCTACATGTTTGTTTGTTTTCCTCTGACTCCTGCTTGCGAGATGAAATGAGTCTAGACGGGAATTCATGGCTAGGTAGATCGGCTGCCTGCACCTCCACACCACTCAACAATAATGACAGCGGACTGAAAGGGCTGGTAATGAAACACTACCCTGGCCATGTTGAACTCGCTCTTTCCGCTTTGAATGCTGTACCAGGCTGGTGCGTGAGTTTTTTTCTTCTCGGATCAACACGTCTGAGGGAAATGTTTTCTTTAAAGATTCCCTGGCTGACAGGTTGGGTCACTTCATCAGACTTTACTCACGTCATGCTGAGACGTTCTGGGCTGTTCCGCAATGGGTTGGACGTGAAAATACTTGTAGTCTCACCGTGACTCCCTACGCGATTCGTAACTAGGGGAATTGAGACAAGACTTGCTCTTACTTTGACCAGCTCAAGCAATTGTCGAGATCAATGGCTCTACATAGCCTGCAAAGACTGAGAGACCGTAACACTTCATTCATTCATTCAGAGTTCCAAGTGCACGACCATGATTTATTGGTATTTTGACTGCGTCGTGTACGTACCCTTATGCGTGTACAGGTGCGGAGTTTGTGTGTGTTGTGTTGTGTTGTGTTGTGGTGTGAGTGAGTGTGTGTGTGCGTGTGTGTGTGTGTGTGTGTGTGTGTGTGTGTGTGTGTGTGTGTGTGTGTGTGTGTGTGTGTGTGTGTGTGTGTGTGTGTGTGTATGTGTGTGTGTTTGTGTGTGTGTGTGTTGTGTGTTGTGTTGTGTTGTGTGTGTTGTGTTGTATGTGTTGTGGTGTGAGAGTGTGTGTGTGCGTGTGTGTGTGTGTGTGTGTGTGTGTGTGTGTGTGTGTGTGTATGCATGTATGAGTATTCTTGTTATGCGCAAGACTTCACACCTAGCGGGCATGCTCTATGCGCAACATAGTCACCAAAACAAAGTTCTTGGCTAAAAAGATGTGTTTTTAATCCTTTTTTAAAATCCTTTAGACTCCATGACTTTCTGAGTCGTTCCGGAATGCTGTTTCAACACTTTGAGCCTGTGAAGGAAAATGAGCTGTTACCATAGGCTTTTGTTTTTTTCTTCTGAACATCTATGAGTTTTTGACTGGAAGATCTTAAATGTCGCACTGTGTGTGTATGTGTGTGAGTGTGTGTGTGAGTGTGTTTGTGCGCGCGCGTGTGCGTTTGTGTACGCGCGCACACGCGTGTGTGTTTTCTCTTGTGCGTTCAGGCAAATAATTATTCAAATGTTCGTAAATTATTCACCCCTTACTCATCGAATTTCGTGGTGACACCTACCGTGTAAGACGAGATGGTGATTGATATTTACCCGGAATATTGCCTCACTTTTTCTGCTGTAATTTTCCAGTCCTCACTATAAAGCAAAGCAAAACAAACGAACAAACAAACAAACAAAACCTCCTGCTTTAAAATCTCCAGATAATTGTAACTGTAATACCTCCCCACTGTACACATATATACACGCACACACGCACGCACACACACACATACACACACACACACACACACACACACATATATATATATATATATATATATATATATATGTGTGTGTGTATATATCGTATTGTGCATGCTTTTGTACATTAAAAAACACGTTTCGCTATCTTGAGAACTCGTCAAGCATCACCTCACATTACCGTTGTGGGAGCCCTCTGTGGATTGGGGATAGGAGGATGGTCCCACTGTGTCTCCCTACGCGATTCGTAAAGGCCGGTTGTTGAGAGAACATGGGACTTGAGCTACTCTTACTCTAACCACAACTGGTGGTCCTCGTCCCTGTGGGCTGGGGGCAAGGATAGCCCACAGCGTCTTCCTACGCAGTTCGCAAGAGACATATGCCTAGGGAGCTCGAGACTTGCCTTGTCTTCCCTCTAACTAGCTCCAGTGGTTTTGGTGGTCGATGGCCTTACATAGTCTGCAAAGGCTGACAGAATGTACAACTTCATTCCTTCCTTCCATTTCGTGATCAATGGTCTCACATATCCTTCAACGGATGATAAGCCTTGGAATTTCATTCTTCTCATCACATTCATCCGTTGCGACACCTTGGCTAGAGGCAACGGAAGACAGTGACCAGCCGCGCGGAACGTCAAGGATGAGCGCTCGTCGTTGTCACAGAGGCGAGGCTCAGGTGTGCTGTGTAATGATGTGAAGAATGCAAAGCTTGGGAAGAGCTCGTTTCCATCGCCTGCGGCTGTCGCCAGGCCTGGCTGTGTTTGCAGGCTCACAGAGGTCATTCAGTACGAGTGGAGTGACGCTCCCGTGCTTGCAGAGACGAAAAAAGCTATTCCATGGAACTGCACGTGTGTGTGTGGAGAGAGAGAGAGAGAGAGAGAGAGAGAGAGAGAGAGAGAGAGAGAGAGAGAGAGAGAGAGAGGAGAGACAGAGAGACAGAGACAGACAGACAGACAGACAGACAGACAGACAGACAGACAGACAGACAGACAGACAGACAGACGGACGGACGGACGGACGGACGGGCGGGCGGGCGGGCGGGCGGGCGGGCGGGTAGGCAGGCAGGCAGACAGACAGACAAACAGACAGACAGGGTATGCAGGCAGGAGGGCAGGCAAGAGGGCAGGCAGCAGGTAGGCAGACACACGGGAAGACACATTGAGAGACAGACGGACGGACGGACAGACAGACGGACGGGAGGGCAGGAAAGCATTCAAGCAAGCGAGCAGAGGTAAAAATATGGATAGTATATACACAAAAGGATCGAGCGCCAGTAATAAGCAGAACAGTTGAGCGGTAAGTGAAAAGTCTGTGGAGTTTATGACAACATTTCGGCATTGCACTCAACAAGGAAAATGACATCCACTCCACTCACGCAGCGCTTTCTTATGGCGTCCGCCCGGCTTCCTCAGAGCAATAACTGACTATTGGAGATGCTGGTGACCAGCTGGTCGTCAATCATCCTTATTTTGCTGTTACTATCACGGTACAATTCATTTAATGAAAGACTGCCTGCAGCTTCTTCGAGGTTCTTGTGACGAGACGACATAAACCGCCCGAAACGTTTTATTATTCATTTTACCAGTGATTCCTACACATCAAAGCGATCATTGTCGTCGCTCTTACTTTGACATGAACCCACTTAAAATCTACGTCTGAACACATTAATCTTCTTTTTCAATATTCGCCCTCTTGTGGGCACAATCAGTCCATTCATGCAGCTCTGGGACACACCCTGCCCAAAATACAAGAATCTGAAGAGACAAGAGGCGATGATGCCATGCGATGGCACCATCGACATTCCTGTGATGGAAGCAAGGGGGACTCCATTACTTCAAAGACCTTTTGATGGAGCCTCTCTTCCCAGCACGACAGGGATCCAGGAACGCCCGTGAAGGACCAAGGGAGCTCCTGTGTGGACATAACCTGGTCAAGAGGGGAGGGCCCTCAGGAAATAGACCTCGGGCGTGTAGGAAATAGAACCTACAGCCTTTAATTGCCCCAAAGGCGCCACAAAGAACCCTCTCCCTGAATGGGCAGCGGCGATTCCGTTCTGGGAGCGAGGGTAGATAAAGGCTCCGGTCGTGTCTATTGCCTCCAAGACAATGGACGCCGGCTCCGAAGCCCAGCGGTCACCGTGGGTGAGTGTGTGCACAAGCTGATGGAAACCTCTTTATCCCCACCCCAGGTTTTTGGCACCCCATCACCAGGCCCTGATTCTATATGCATTTCATAGCGCCGTTGGGAAGTGTTTTTGCCGCTCGCTTATCCATGACGATCTATTTTTTCCGTTTTTTTGTCCCCCTTCCCTCCGACTTGAAAGAAGGGAGGGAAGTTTGGGTGGAGAGAAAGGGTTAGCAGTTCCCCAAAAGAGCCTTGTCTTCTTTCTCAACTACCCCGCCTTTCTCTCCTTCCTCTATTACCCTTTCAAGTTCCTAAGTGGCCGCGAGACTCTTTATTCCTGTTCTCTTGTGGAAGAAGAGCTCCGGTGCCAGGGGCCGCAACCCAGGCAAGCCCAGCCACGCTCCTGTATTTTTTAAACCCCCCCCCCTCAGCAGAAGAGCTCGACTGTTGCCTGAAGGTCCCACGCAAGCCTGCCCCATCCATGTCGCGTTATTTATGATCTTTTTGGGTAGAAGAGCTATCCTAGCTAAGGGCGGTAAGTTAATCGAAAGTAGTCGCCGTTTCCGCCCACTAGTTTCCTTTTGTCCTCTCTCTCTCTCTCTCTCTCTCTCTCTCTCTCTCTCTCTCTCTCTCTCTCTCTCTCTCTCTCTCTCCTTCTGCTCACCTCCCACCCACCCCTTTCCTCTCCCATCCCCACCCTTCTTCTCTCAAGCAAACCTCGTTCACCCAGTACCTGCTTCTTTGCTCGTCACTTATGTCACCATCCCATGCGAATGAAACCTCACGTAACTCTTTACTTCATTTTCATCCACGAAAGCGCAGGAAAGATAATCCTAACTTGCATGCACATCACGTTCATTTTTCTTCTCTTAACCTCGTGCCCTCTTATTTTTCTCCTCCTCCTGCTGCTGCTGCTCCTCCTGCTGCTCCTCTTCCTGCTGCTCCTTCTCCTGCTGCTCCTCCTGCTGCTAATCCTCCTGCTGCTCTTCCTCCTGCTCCTCTTGCTTCTGCTTCTTCTCCTGCTCCTGCTCCTGGTTCTCTTCCTGCTCCTGCTCCTCCTGCTCCTCCTGCTCCTCCTCCCCCCCCCCTCCTTCTCCTCCTCCTCCTCCTCGTGCG
>JAWQFJ010021104.1:42500-47500 GCA_034096865.1 Theodoxus fluviatilis | reverse complement strand
TTCTCCTTTTTGGGCGTCTGCAGCCAATTGTGTCAAATAATTGTATAATCCGATGCTGCACCATGGCTTCTGGCTATGACGTCGCAATCACATTATCGACTAGTTAAGCCTTCTGAGGTTTTTGGCCTGACTTGACACTTGATGCGACACTCGCGTGACAGCACGAGAGAAGGCGAGACTCTTTAGAAGGCCAGACAAAGACTTCTCGCCACTTCACCTGACGACACTCTTTGAAGTCTGCTGTGGGGTCATCCGGTTTATCGGGGTTGCGATCGTGGACAGGTGGAACGCAGAGGTCTGCTCATCTGAGTCGGCAACATCAAAGGCAGCAGAACGAGACAGGTGCGTGTAGCGCCCTCTGGGTGTCACCGCCGATTCGACTGACACGGTGGTTGGAAACAATTCTCAGCAAGAGCAAATGTGATGACAGAGAAGGGAGAATACTCCATTAAACGGCCTTGGATGGATAGTGTGAGAGGATTAGGGCTGATGCGGATGCAGAGAGAGAGAGAGAGAGAGAGCGAGAGAGAGAGAGAGAGGGAGGGAGGGAGGGAGGGAGGAAGAGAGAGAGAGGAAAGAGAGAGACGACAGAGAGAGAGAGGAGAGAGGAGACAGGACGAACGGACCAGGACGAATGGGACGGATGGACGGATGGAACAGAGGACGAACGACGAAGAGGAGAGAGGGGACGGACGGACGGACGGACGGACAGACAGACAGACAGACCAGACCAGACCGCACCAGACAGACAGACAGACAGACAGACAGACAGACAGACAGACAGACAGACAGACAGGACAGACAGACAGACAGACAGACAGACCGTATCACAGACAGACAGTAGGACAGACAGACAGACAGACAGACAGACAACAGACAGGGAAGACAGACCAGACAGACGACAGACAGAAGACACAGACAGACAGACAGACAGACAGACAGACAGGACAGACAGACAGGACAGACAGGACAGACAGACAGACAGTCAGACAGACAGACAGACGGACGAACGGACGGACGGACGGACGGACGGACAGACTGATGGATGTGATGGCGTTGTAGGGCCTATCAGCCTTTGTAGGCTATGTAAGGCATTAAGCACGAAAATCACTATACAGTTTAGAGTAAAACGCAAATCAATACACGGTGGCCCTAGTTAGTCGCCTCTTACGAACCGCGTATGGGAGGACGCAGTGGGTCAATCTTACCCCGAACCATAGGGAGCCGGCCGGCCGGCGGCCGGATGGACAAACAGATGAGTCAGACATATACAAACACAAACACATATTACCAACAGAGAGAGAAAGAGAAAGAGAGAGAGAGAGAGAGAGAGAGAGAGAGAGAGGGAGGGAGGGAGGGAGGAAGGAGATAGGGGGAGAGAGGAGAGAGAGGAGAGGGTAGAGAGAGAGAGGAGAGAGAGAAGAGAGAAAGTAGAGAGAGAGTAGAGAGAGGGAGAGAGAGAGAGAAAGAGAGAAAGACGAGGAGAGAGAAAGAGAGAGAGAGAAGAACGAACGTACGAACGAAAAACTTTATTGCCCAGGCCACCGGCCAATTGCTTGGTGAAGTATTTACATATCAGAGCAGTGCGATATCGAGAAGACTCTGATAGTGAACATGTGAATGGACACATTATAGAGAGAGAAAGAGAGAGAGAGAGAGAGAGAGAGAGAGAGAGAGAGATGTGACGATCATTCTGTAATGTTGATAAGAGTCACACATCTGTTTTCCGTAAATCAAAAGAGAAAAAGTTACTTGAAATCTCGACCTCTTTGCTATTGACAATGCTTTCATGCTGCACGTATTCCATTCTCCGAAATAAACGCGGATTTACGAGACAAGGCCTTTATGCATGAATGACTTGCATGCCGAGCATGGAATGATGTGCCGAAAACACAAAGCAGGCCGTGGAATAATTAATCATGAAATGGAGAATGCGTCAGGGTGCGTGCTGTTTCAAGCAGATAAACTCCCACGCATTTACCGTTGCGCGAGTGAGCAATCTGCTGTGAATATCTGCGATATTAGAGCAGCTTGGTTTATTGCGTTTTTCCATTGCACGAGTGAGCAGTCTACAAGGGGGCCAACTTCTTGGTGGGATAGCGCTTCCATGCCATGTGCAAGTGCGCACTCTGTCATGAACTAGAGCAAGATGGCGTGCAGCCTCCTTGGATTGCCTTTGGTCTGTCACACGGGACTGCCACACGCACGAAGGCACGCCAAACTCCGACGTTCGTCATGACAAAAATGGAGACACGTTTCGCTGCTGCAGTGCGATGCACTTTTGCTGTAGGTGCATCGCGCCATACATCCATTCCCCAATAATTGTTTCTGCTCGTGAATTTGCCCGACTGTCAAGATGGAGCTTGATAGATGCGAGTTCAACTGCAAACGACAATCAAGTCTCTCTTACGTAAAGGCGTGCCTGTCGCTGCCATTTTTCTTTGACATCACTCATGCTTGTGTCAGGTTTGAAGAGATAGCTTGTGGCTTATCAAAATGAGAAAAGGTTGTCTTACCTCATCCGATGTCTTCCATCAGGGTGAAAATGTTTATTCATCCTCTGCCTCTACGTCTCGTTTTTCCCCTCCACATACTCCTCTCAAAGACCCCTTCCCCACATCTAATACCATTGCCACTCGGGAAACCCACTGTGGAATCACCATTCCCTCAAGTTTCCCAGACCGTATCTGCTGTGCTGTTCGGATGCGGGTGTCACTGCTCTACCGTTTGGGAGATGTATGACTACTATCTGATGTGGAAGAACAGTTCCGCTTGGAGCCCTTAGTGCCTTTGAGAACTTCCTCGGAAGAAGAGCAGTGCACTCAATGGCCACCTTGGGATCGACGCCAACTCCAGATCCTGCAGATGATTGCGGTAATTGCATTTTTGAATGCCATTCCCCAAGAAATACAAGCGGGAGAAGCCTGCTATCTGAGACACATCCAGATCCATTTGAATTGTTTAACGTCCACGTAGCGAGGGTAACCAGGAGAAGAAAAAAAAAACTGTGTCAGAGACAACTTTGGCGATTGAAGGCGTGGAGGGTTTTTGGGCGTGTCGTAGTGTTGATCTGTCAATAAACTTTATTAATGCCAGAGTTCATAAAAGCTCTCTGGAGATTTGTAAAGCCGAAGGTTTATATTCCACTTGCAATGTTTCGGAAAGCACATTTTTGTCTTCACGTTGTCCCTCATATTCGGCGATGTTTGGTAAAATTACCAAGCAGCAGTCAAACATTAAACCTGGATGACATGCCTCAAAACTACAAGCACATGATTGCAAAAGATATGTGTATTGGAACCGAACTGAAGCATTGGTTTATTTGCTCTTTAACTATTTCATCATGTGCAAGATGAAAAAGTATGAATGTAAGCACAATGCATTAAGAATTGCACCATATTAAAGTTTTTATCCCAGCATTTCTTTTTGTCATAGGTTTGTTCACGGCTAAATGTTACTGGTGTCCACCCCAGTACTGACAATTTGCATGTGAAATAATTGTAACCACGCCAACGTCAACTATGTCGCGGGGCTACAAAACAGGTAGGGACTTCCTCCCACCTCTCAAGGGATGGGAGTCAAAGGCACAGAGGGACATGGACCCAGTAGTCAGTTCGCAAATAAACATGTTATTCACTGCATGCTCTTATCAGTCTGTCCGACTGGCGCTAAGCACTTGTGGTCATCCCAATATCTGTAAAATTAAAACTGGAAAACGTCGGGTTTTGGGGAGGAGTAAAAAAGGAGGGGTTGCCGGAAGGGTAGACTATTGGAGGAAGAGGAAAGGAGGGGAGAGGTGACAGGAATGCGTAAGGGGGTGGTGTAGGACAGGACACTGGTTGTCCAAGAGCGGGGCTTGTGTGGAATGCCAAAATCCGGGAAACGGTGGCAGGGAGTCTGAGACTGTGGGAAAACAGGAATTGAGGAGGGGGGGGGGACAGGGCAGCAGAATGCTGATAACCAGGAGAGAGAACAGGAGGTAGAAGTGGCACAGAGTCCCAGAAGTTAAGGCTCTGCCACCTTGTTACAACTGTTAACACCAGAATTGACTCACGACTCCCAACCCATGAAATGATTAAATGTGAAAATGTACTTGACGTTAGTAACCAATCCTAATGATTAGTCTCCTTCAAAAAGACACGCTACCTCCCTCTATATACGACACCTCCCCCAAAATTATGAATTGTGTTTAGTTTCTGAAACTGACTCCCCTGTGGGTTCGGGGTAAGAATTCACCCAGCGCGTCTCCCTACGCGATTCGTAAGAGGCGAATAACTAGGGACACTGTGACTTTGCGTTTACTCTAAACTGTTCCAGTGATTTTCGTGCTTAATGGCCTTACATAGCCTACAAAGGCTGATAGGCCGTAAAACACTATCCATTCATCCATCCATTCTGAAAACTGCAGCAGCAAAACCTCTTTTGAAGATACAAGCTGTAGCACCATCACGTCCCTCCTTTTTATTGCCATAGAATATGCCACGGTGTCAGTGCGACTAGCAGTCTGGAGGCAATGAATGTAATCCCTGTTCGAACAAAATCTGCATTGAGACACCAGTTCCCATCAGGACATCAGTAAGACTCCAGCACTCTTGAGACATCCAGCCTCTATCAGCACAAGACAGCACTGTGGGTCGCCTCCAAGACAAAAGGCCGAGGAGATTTAATTGCCCTCCAAATTGAGGTCATCTCCGTCCTTGGCACTAGCCTCCAAGGGGCTTCATTTTGCGGAAGTTGGGGTCACGTGACTCGAGTCCCGTACCACGGCGCCGCCTAGCGACGGCGTCTTCTCCCGCGCTGTGGCGCTGCTGTTGTCACCGTAAATTCTCGCGCGGCGAGATGATAAAAAAATTAACCTCGTCAATTGGAGAGCTCCCTGGTTATCTGTCGCGGGAGAGAGGGTGGCCCGTCCCGCCAGGACAAATCAGACGTAATAATGACTTAATCAACTTGTTCCAGCTCCCCTCTTCTTTACGGCCTTTGTTCCCACGCCGACGCTT
>JAWQFJ010021104.1:27500-37500 GCA_034096865.1 Theodoxus fluviatilis | reverse complement strand
TTAGCGAAGTTTATGAGGCCTATCTTCCCCGCTAATCGTCAAATCGATGGAGCTGTGGTCCGCAACCCGACGTAGGTGTCTCTACCCCTCGCCCACCCAGATCAGATTTGAATTTTTCCTGCAGCGTGGGGCTCAAAAGGGCGCATCGGCCGCATCGAGGTCTCAGTGCGCTGGAGCTGAAGCTGTCCAAGCGGTGAATTGAACGCAGGATTTATGGACTGGGGCTGGCGCGCGGTAAACCCGCCCTCTCCAGCGCAGATATGTGTTTCCCGCCTTTTCCTGCCAGCCCGGATATCCGCTCCAGTGCAGGCGGGAAGAAAAGCATGGACAATTGAATCACGAGCCCAGCCTAGGAACCTGTGGATCCACGCAATCGGATCAGCGAGCCCGTAGCTCCTATAAACAACAGCGCCGAAGACCCGATCGCAAAACCTGCGAGGATGAAGGAGGTGGAAGAGGGAATCCACGTGCATTATTTGCTCAGTGAGGTCCGACGAGTTCTGTTTCAACTTGATGGTCTTTTAAACTCTTGTTGTTTTAGCTGAGAAACGGATACGAAAATTAAGTGTCCATAATGCAAGGTCTGCACCATCAATCGAACTGCCTGGCAGTAAATGTCCATTGCTTGACGGACTGGCAGCCATCGAGTCTGAACTGGCCTGGGCAGAGGCTGCATTGTCCTTACCAAAATTACTTCGCTGTGCCAGCAGTGCAGGTTAAAAGGATGGAACAACTGTTTCAGTTAAGGCTAGCTGCCGCGTGGAGTACTTCTTGAATTCAAAAGATAAAGCATGGATAAACTCTCGCGAATTGAAGAGTTGCAGGTCCTCATCGCTCTTTCAGGCTAAACGAAAAGTTTACTTTTTCCATCCGAATTCCACATCGGATACCACTCTTATGCAATCTTTGTTTTCCGTTGGACCCAAAATAGCCATTCACGCCATTCTCTCTCACCTGGGAGAGCTACAGCACAATCATTTGCAGATATTGGTACCTGTCCTTGCGTCATCTTCTGAACAAGACTGTCCGACAACGTAGGAAGAAGAGCAAATCTGTTTATAATCCGTCATTCGTGTGAAGGCCATCAGGAGGTCTGTTTCACTGCACGAAACGCACAGAAGACGAATCATTATATTCCTTGGGCTGCTGGTGCATTTCTTTCGGATATGGATACCCTGAAGGTTTCATTTATATCGCTTTGAATATTTCAGCCTACCAGTGCATATCTTGCGGGCATGTTCCGCCCTCTGACATTTACTCGTCTCGCGTATTTACTGTGTTACCTGTTATCTGACACCAATTAATGGCTCTCTGAGCAATTCGGATAAGAGGACTGTCTGTCTCTGTCTGTGTGTCTGCCTGCCTGCCTGCCTGCCTGCCTGCCTGCCTGCCTGCCTGCCTGCCTGCCTGCCTGCCTGCCTGCCTACCTCTCTCTCTCTCTCTCTCTCTCTCTCTCTCTCTCTCTCTCTCTCTCTCTTCAGTAATATCATTACTGTTATTAATGTACGGATAGGAGACTATCAGTCCAGAGCGGTAAAGACAACATTTGTGGATGGCTGTGATGGTGGAGGGGGCACAGGCAAAGTTGGCTCTAGGAGCAGCACAGCTTCGCCCGTGTCCGCGTGCCCACACCATCCCTGGGTTGCAGTGCAGCTGGCGTCAGTCGTGAAGCTGCCTTGCCAGTTCCCGCATCAGTTAGCGTACTCGTAACATTCGTGTATGGTGATGACGTATCTTACATCAGACAAGCTACGCTTGGTTTGCTGTCAGAATACCATCCTGGTGTATCTACTTGCGGTGGCACATGACAAGCTACCATATTTCAAGTTATATCGCAAGTCAGAATGAGATTTCCATCTACCTCCACGTAAGACACGAGGCAAGTGACAGGAAGTCTGCGATGCTTCACGCATGCGCACTCAAGCCACCGGGACGCGACCTCGCTCTCACCCCAAATCTCGTAAACCACTTGGGAGTCTCGCGGAGTGCCAGATCTCGTGTAACCTGCACGCACGTTACAGCGGAGTGTGTGGCGCCGAGTATGTGTCAATTTGCCCAAATATCTGGGCGAGACGTTTATTAAGGTTTAGGGCCGGCATCTGTCTTGTCACGGAGGTCGGTCGGCAGGATTTCGAGGACTGCCACTGGTTCATAAACCTCGCTGCCTTCGCCCCTGGTGTTGACAGCAGTTGCTGGCCAGAACTCGGCGGAACAAATTGTCCAGACGATGACTCAGGCGCAGAAGTCACGGCCCGATTTCCCCAGTCCCAGATCCCTGCTTCCAGCTCAGTGCTGCTGACAGATTTACTGGTTACACAGACGATTTACGAGGAGTCGCCCTCGTCATAAAGAACAGCATGATCATCGGGAGTCGACATGCGTAACAAGTGTATTTTGGCAAAGTTAATTGTTACTGGTGGTTTCCTCTCTTGTCCAAGTTCCCTCTTCAAAGAGAAATCTCACATTAATGTCTGGCTTCCCGATATTTTTTTCTTTTAAAGCCCGATTTTCAAGTGTTTTTGTTCTATTGAAAACTCGTACCAAATAACACTTTTAATACACTAAAAGCTAGCTGACATTCTGAGAAACTTTTTTCTGTCTCCTTCTCTATCGTTCTATTTCCTAGAACACGAAATGAATTTCATGAGGCATTTCCACAAATGCACTCGTTTCTGTGGTAGGGTTCCACAATCTTTGGATTAGTCATGGAGCATCTGCGCTGATGCATTTTTGTGTTTTGGCTTAAATGTTTGGAGTACAGTGACTTCGTTTGGATAAATCTCTTGCGTATCACCACCGCTTTCTTCTGCTCCTGAAAACTCTCCTTTACCCCACTATGAATACAATCTGTACAAAGGAAGGGGAAGCCTGTATTCTTGCCACGGTGAAGGCCGATTGACCTTCTGAGATGTTTTTTCAGACGCAATTCAAAGATGCTAGATAGAGCTGACACAATCAGGGACATCGCAAAATCCTCAGATAAAGTCAGGGCAACAACGTGGGGATTCACAGCTTCCACAAATCTTGCCATCGATTTCCCGGCAAAAGCAACATTCCAATAAAACGGGCAGTTGCGCTAGGACAGGAATGTACGAGGTTAATTTTTTCCCCCTCGCAATTCAATCACGTTGTTTTCTAAGTTAAAGCGGTCTGGAGACCCGCAATCTGAAACAGCGAGGGGAAGTGGGTCGTTATATTTGAGATATATTTTTCTGTCGCTTTTTTTTAAAACGGAGTAATCTTTCGAGAGAATTAATCGAAGCACAAGAAAAGCCGCCCTGGCAGCGGTATTCAGCGGTGAATTCAGCACAGGACACAGAACATGGCTTAACAAAAGGTCAGTGCTAAGTGCCAATATCTAAAACAACCAACGATTATACCGGAACCTCTTGGCTGCCCTTGTGGGTTGGGGGTAAGAATAGACACATTGCGTCTCCCCATGCAATTTGTCAAAGGCGACTAACTATAGAAATTTAGACTTTATTTGCTCTTACTCGATCCAGCTTTTGTCAATTTCGTGATCAATGGCCTTACATAGCCTACAAAAGCTGACATAAAATGCATGCATGCATTCATTCATTCATTTAATTATTCATTCATTCATTCATTGAATTATTCGTTCATTCAGCCTTTTGATTGCTGTTTTGGAGAATACTTTTTGTGCACTTATAAACAGAGTACCAGTTACTTGCAAAGAGTATGTTATGTGTTCTGAAATGACATCGTTCATGATCAAGAATATATTTTAAGAGCACGCGTATGCACAGATACACGCGGACGCACGTTCGCACGAACGCACGCACGCACGCATGCACACAATTCTAAAGGGAGCATCGATTTCATTTGCAATAAAAAAGCAAAATGGTATTTGCAGAATCGTCATAAAGCGACGATTTACAATGTTTGAAATGAACAGGCAATGCAGAACTGAAGCACAGCAGTCTACAAAGTGTATTTGTTTTCTTATCGTAATTATACTGCACTCCTTATCCCACCATTAACACTCTTCGAAGCCGTTCTGTACACGCCTTTTCACAATAAAATTGATGAACCGTTACTAATACGAGAATTGTCTGCATTTGTTCTCGAGCCGCAGCACACGTAGACCATAAAAGATTACGCTCGATGTCGTTGATAACGGGGATTGTAATCGAGGAAGCGTTTCCGATAGTGTTGGCAGGAAGCGACTAGGGGAATGTGGTTATCTCCCAGAGTGCATCTGTGCACACACGTTGCCATCTTTCCTGACTCGTCGTCCACGCAGGAAGCTTGCACCAGAATGCTGCCCTTCCCAAGATCGACAGCGATCGTCTGCTTGTAGAGGAACGGAGGTCTTGTATTGCTCCCCGACATTCCTGTCAACGTGCATTGCTCGCTGCGGAGTTTCCTCCGCTTGTGTTCGCATGGAATAAATGTCTTGCCACGTTCCTGTGCCTGCTGTTCTCCCGGCGATTTGCGTGGTGCTGGTTCTCTGACTGGCGTGCACAAACACATAATCACGCACGCGCACGCACACACACAGGCACACTTATCTACAAGATGATAGACTTAATTTACACGCACACACATACACACACACATACACACACACATACACACACACACGCACACACGCACACACAGACACACAGACACACAAACACACACACACAAACACACACACAGGCATAGGCACGCAGCCATTTGAGCTTTGTTACGAATATGAATCACTGGAGAGACTTGCAAATTGTCAAAAGGTTATCAAACAGACTGAGGGCTTGGAATAGCAACTAACGCACTCATTGTAGAATAAATCTACTTCTTTGAAGTGTCTCAGGATTTTCTGATAAATCATACAGAGACATCTCGACAGAAACGGCGGAATAACATTCAGATTGTGAGGGAAGATTCTGAACATCTCATATAAAAACCATGTCACGAATGAGGAAATCAGCAACAGGATCAGGAGAGAGCATTTGGACAGTACGAAGACCTGCTCTCAATCGTAAAAAGCAGAAAGCTGTAGTGGTAGTACAGTCACGTGTCAAGAGGCAGTGGGCTGGCCAAGACCATCCTGCAAGGTACCGTACCAGGTGGGAGAAGGAGAGGCAGGCAGAGAAAGAGGTGGGAAGACAACATCAAAGAGTGGACAGCATTGACCTTTGCTGACTCACAGCGAGCCACTGAGGATAGAGATCGATGGAGGAAGATTGTCCGAAAGTCATCAGTGGTGCCTCAACAATCCATCTCAGGGTTAAGAGACTGAACTGAACTGAACTGTGAGGGAAGCATCTGCGACATTGACCATTCTATGTACTAAAGCTGAGGAGCAGGAGGAAATAGAAAGAGCATAACGCTGAATATATTATTTCTGGCAGGATATTCATCGTAAAGACACAAGTCTATATTTCCTTTCCAAAACTTAATTTCCCCAGCAGGCCGCCGAAGCCTTCCACCATTATCTCTCCCTTAATTTAGAGAAGTTATCGGCACGACGCATTGCACTGTGACATTATTTCAAAGCAGAGAGGAACCCGCGTACTGGGGAAGTTTTAATTACGTCAGCTTTGAGTCCAATACGCGCCTTAGACTAAGCCAGACTATTTTTAGCCTTCCTCGTCCACGCACTTTCGGGCAGTTTTTCTAACCAATCACATACGGCGCTACCGGACACGTCCTACGGCTTCCGGTGCTTTTGAACTGGGCCGCTGGGGGCAGAGGACATTGATCAAGGTTGCAATTTCGGAAGAACAAACAGGCACGTGCAAAATGTCCACAGATATGGACATGGAGTGATAAAAAACGAAAAAACTCCGAGACGGCCAGTCTCCCCTATCACGTTTCCCACGTCACGTGGTGTTTGCGCGACGTAATGGCACTGGAACGAGGGTGGGCGAGATGTTTGAGCCGAGCGGAAGTTGCCGCCATACTTGCTTGTCTCACTTCCGGTCCGTCATCAGCGCCGTTCGGGCGGCGGGTGAGAAGTTTGGTCGCCTTTCTCGCCCGTCTGGCCAGCGGCCCCGGTGTGTCTCAGGAGGGAAGATAAGAGGAGATTCTTACCCAGAAAACTGGAAGGAGGAGGGGAGTGTCAGAGAAAAAGCGTGATTACGCCTGACTGAAGTGGAAGCCCCTTTCGAAGGAGTCGCCACTCGATTGTTTGGTTTCGTGTCCCGTCGCGGTGTCATGCTCCATTCAATCTCCGCTCTGATTGGAGCTGTGTTTGCCGCGAGGCAATATCTATCTGGCTGTAGACTGTTTGAGAAACGTTTTTCAGGGCCAAACTTCTGAAGGCAAGCGTTTAATGAAAGTTCAGAAGTTAGATGAAGGCAAAAGGTCGCACGATGTTACGAAAAGCAACAGGCAAGGAAAAGAACACGCAGTTCTGAAATTCTCCCGTTGCCAAAACAGAACGGGGATATTTTCAGTCATAACCACGGGAATGAAAAAGTAAGTTGGAGTTTTTGCACTGGCTAATACATCACAGGTTACCCTTTTCCACACTCCGAAGGGAACGAACGATACAAATCAATCAAGGTCTCTGGGTTTATTCTGTCTTGTGCAAGTATTCTTTCGATGTCGCTTGGAATGTTTTCGTTTCCTCCTGCACTACTAGTGTTTTGTCATTCCACATTCTAAGCAGATTCCAAAAGACCGTCAGCCAGGGAGAGCAACCACTAATGAAAACCTTGAAAGTCTCCACCTTTCCCTACGTTATCATTCTCGTAATACAATCTTGCTTTATTGCACTGATATTGATCTATTCACCGATATGTTCACTCGGGAAAGGGTTGTATTTGTTTGCGAGGAAATGACCGTGCGGATTAGAAGGAATCTAATAATAGTACATTTTTCAGTGAATCGCCAAATCACAAGTGAAATTTTTTTCGTGATATTTTGATTCCGGGCTGGGCTGGGAGGGTGGGAGTGAGCGGGAAATGGGGAGGGGCAGGGGGAAGTGGGGGGGGGGGGGATTCACATTAATCTTGTTTACTGAATGTAAACTTATCGAATGCATATATGAATCAAGGCAGTGACAATTGACCACAATTGCTCCTCTCTCTCTCTCTCTCTCTCTCTCTCTCTCTCTCTCTCTCCTCTCTCTCTCTGTTTTTGTCTCTGTCTGACTCTCTTCTCTCTCTCTATGTCTCTCTGTCTCTCTGTCTCTGTCTGTCTGTCTCTCTCTCTTTCTGCCTCTCTCTCTCTCTCTCTCTCTCTGCCTTTATCTCTCTGTCTCTGTCTCTCTGTCTCTGTTTCTCTCTCTCTCTCTCTGTTTTTGTCTCTGTCTGACTCTCTTCTCTCTCTCTATGTCTCTCTGTCTCTGTCTGTCTGTCTGTCTCTCTCTCTTTCTGCCTCTCTCTCTCTCTCTCTCTCTCTCTCTCTGCCTTTATCTCTCTGTCTCTGTCTCTCTGTCTGTTTCTCTCTCTCTCTCTCTCTCTCTCTCTCTCTCTCTCTCTCTCTCTCTCTCTCTCATAACCTCTTTACTTGGACAAGCCTACCCACGTTCACGGGCGGAAAGTGGAGCCGGTGGGAATTTTGGATTTCTGACAGTTGGCATTTCACAGTGCGTTCCATCTCCGCTTCATCCACTTCGGCCACACACGCAGTCTTTGTGTAGCGGTGCTGCAGCCAATCAACGCATTCCGTGTGGCACGTGCGGCACCTGCCGCACAGTCACGTGACCTGCACGTGACTCACATGGTCAGCTGACCAGCCCTCTGTCCCGCCTCCGGGCTTCCTTTTCTCCTGTCCACTTTTAGAAAGTGCCCCGGTGCTGGTGGTTGAGTGGACATTGAAGGGCAAACAGACGCGGACACCAGTAGTAAATGGAAAAGCACGTGCCTTGAAAGTAGCCTGCTTCAGTGTCCCTGTTGTCTGGTTGTCTGCTTGTAGAAGTATTTGTTCAGGCAAGAGGAGGGTTCCATTGAGAAAGACGAGGAAAGTGCCTGTGTACCGAATATCGGTGGTGAATTTTGTCTGCAGTGATTGATGTGAAGATGACAACCGAGTCCGTGTTAAAAAGTAGTGAAGCCCTAGATTCCAATGAAATAGAGAAAGCCTGCACGGGTCTGACGATGTTTTCATGGTGAATACTAAAGTGATGAAGTCTCACGAATACCGGTCAGACGGACATATTGGGCGAAATGGTAGAATGTCCTATTGTTATTTAGAATATGCTAATAGCATTTTTAATGGTGTGAAGAAATTACAGTGTTTCTTTTGCTGCAGTATTCAGGCGCACACCATTGTACATATGATGGTCGTGTTGTTCACAGTGTGAATTTTGAAAATGGAAGGAGAGTGCATTGAAAAAGATGGACTATTTAGTGTGAGTAAAGATTTATATTGGCTGACGGAAACTTGCATTGTCAAGAACAGGATGTACTTTATTCTCAGTCCTTGTCAGGTAATTCATTTCCGGCAATCGTATGTATATGCACTGTATATTGGTTTTCCTTTTGCAATATTCTGTTAACCTGGGATAACATAACAAAATATATTTTGATGTTAAGTGCATTTTATAGATAGCCATTATTAATGATTCGTTCCAGAAATCTTCATAGCAATATATAAGTTCATTGTTGGATAACATTTTCTCTCAAAAGCAGTAATATATATTTTTAAAATTTTAAAGTTATATCGAATGATAACGCTTACATGTTTTTCACAATTAGAATTAAATAGCGAATGCAAACTTATGAGAAAACCACAACATTTGTAATTGAAGAAAAAAAAAGAAACTCACTATTTGCTTGAATTGGTTCCCAAACGACAAACGCTTTATTGTAATCTCATCTGCATCTTTCTCTCTGTATGCAAGTGCGTTGTTGGATCTTGTTAAGTGTTTCCTCTTGTAGCCTTTGATCCATGTGAAAAGTTTGTGGCAGTCAGCTGTAGCGCATATTAGTAGAATGGAGATCTCGAAGAGATTATTCAACTTCGATTTCCAAACGTTATATATCATAACACTATAAAACTACTTTGATGAATGTATCTCAAATATTCGCTAGAAACGTTGAAGACTGCAAAGTCTATTTATTTGTTTATTTTCCTTGTTGTATAAAATAACTCACACAGAAAAAAGACGTACAACCGCGCATGTAAAAAAAGAAATTATTTGAACATCGCCTCAGCATGCCTTTGTTAATAATCATGACAGAAATTTCCGCCGTTTGTGTGAGATCTTTATCCGTGAACTGAATCTGTTCTGAGAGCGCTGAAGTTTAGAGCCACCTGGCGGGAATGTAGATCTGTCTTCAGGAGAGCCGACACTGATTTATTACAAAAACATGTATGGAGTCAACAGCTCAAGAGGGAGCATTAAAAAAGTTTACATCGCAAATTTCGCTGCGGCACCACCCTAACGTGCCCTCCGTGATTGGGTGTGAAAATACGGGAACATTTAATGGCAGGTTCTGTTTTATTTTACTAGGCCCAGCTGCACTCAGGGCTTGGAAAAAGTACGCTTTCCTGGGAAATCACTCGCCCTCCAAAAACAGAACATTTCCACGCTACCAGACTTTGATGGCCGCTACGAGGACGCCACGCAGGGGAGTTGAGGTTTCTACAAAAGCGACCCCGAATAAATAAAGAAACGCTGTCGAGCGCTTCCTGCTCATCACGGGAGAGTTGTATACTAAAACTCGCCACTGGGTTTCCAAAGCGGTCGTCACTCGGGAGGAATCGAATTTCCCGTTCGGTTGGTTTCGGTTCCATGTTTTGGGGAAATCGACCGGAAGTGTTGTCAGCTGTGGAGTGGAGGGGCATCCATGGCAAAGCGAATTCCCGCCAATTGATCTGCCAGCAGAAAGGAAAGGAACGGCTCCAATGACGGGGAAAGGGCAATATCGGGCGCGGCCTCTGCGAACGCCCGCTTTGAGGTTTTAGCGTGTTTTGGTGACAACGTCTTTTGAGTGACCTCAGCTCCTCAAAGCGGCAAAGAAAGTGTCCTCTGTAAGTGTTGGTTTGTCAGAATGTGTGCTGATATGTATTAGAGAGTGCATGATTTTGGTGTAATATTGGT
>JAWQFJ010021104.1:10000-22500 GCA_034096865.1 Theodoxus fluviatilis | reverse complement strand
AGTTGCATTGGGATGAATCAGCTATACAGTTCTCAAACGCTTAAGAAACACTAATGGCTTTACTTGTTATTTTTACACCGAAGCAGGTACAATACGTGAATACGCTCAGTGACTCATCCAAACCATGACATTCCACACAGAAACCAATATTACACCAAAATCATGCACTCTCTAATACATATCAGCACACATTCTGACAAACCAACACTTACAGAGGACACTTTCTTTGCCGCTTTGAGGAGCTGAGGTCACTCAAAAGACGTTGTCACCAAAACACGCTAAAACCTCAAAGCGGGCGTTCGCAGAGGCCGCGCCCGATATTGCCCTTTCCCCGTCATTGGAGCCGTTCCTTTCCTTTCTGCTGGCAGATCAATTGGCGGGAATTCGCTTTGCCATGGATGCCCCTCCACTCCACAGCTGACAACACTTCCGGTCGATTTCCCCAAAACATGGAACCGAAACCAACCGAACGGGAAATTCGATTCCTCCCGAGTGACGACCGCTTTGGAAACCCAGTGGCGAGTTTTAGTATACAACTCTCCCGTGATGAGCAGGAAGCGCTCGACAGCGTTTCTTTATTTATTCGGGGTCGCTTTTGTAGAAACCTCAACTCCCCTGCGTGGCGTCCTCGTAGCGGCCATCAAAGTCTGGTAGCGTGGAAATGTTCTGTTTTTGGAGGGCGAGTGATTTCCCAGGAAAGCGTACTTTTTCCAAGCCCTGAGTGCAGCTGGGCCTAGTAAAATAAAACAGAACCTGCCATTAAATGTTCCCGTATTTTCACACCCAATCACGGAGGGCACGTTAGGGTGGTGCCGCAGCGAAATTTGCGATGTAAACTTTTTTAATGCTCCCTCTTGAGCTGTTGACTCCATACATGTTTTTGTAATAAATCAGTGTCGGCTCTCCTGAAGACAGATCTACATTCCCGCCAGGTGGCTCTAAACTTCAGCGCTCTCAGAACAGATTCAGTTCACGGATAAAGATCTCACACAAACGGCGGAAATTTCTGTCATGATTATTAACAAAGGCATGCTGAGGCGATGTTCAAATAATTTCTTTTTTTACATGCGCGGTTGTACGTCTTTTTCTGGTGAGTTATTTTATACAACAAGGAAAATAAACAAATAAATAGACTTTGCAGTCTTCAACGTTTCTAGCGAATATTTGAGATACATTCATCAAAGTAGTTTTATAGTGTTATGATATATAACGTTTGGAAATCGAAGTTGAATAATCTCTTCGAGATCTCCATTCTACTAATATGCGCTACAGCTGACTGCCACAAACTTTTCACATGGATCAAAGGCTACAAGAGGAAACACTTAACAAGATCCAACAACGCACTTGCATACAGAGAGAAAGATGCAGATGAGATTACAATAAAGCGTTTGTCGTTTGGGAACCAATTCAAGCAAATCGTGAGTTTCTTTTTTTTTCTTCTTCAATTACAAATGTTGTGGTTTTCTCATAAGTTTGCATTCGCTATTTAATTCTAATTGTGAAAAACATGTAAGCGTTATCATTCGATATAACTTTAAAATTTTAAAAATATATATTACTGCTTTTGAGAGAAAATGTTATCCAACAATGAACTTATATATTGCTATGAAGATTTCTGGAACGAATCATTAATAATGGCTATCTATAAAATGCACTTAACATCAAAATATATTTTGTTATGTTATCCCAGGTTAACAGAATATTGCAAAAGGAAAACCAATATACAGTGCATATACATACGATTGCCGGAAATGAATTACCTGACAAGGACTGAGAATAAAGTACATCCTGTTCTTGACAATGCAAGTTTCCGTCAGCCAATATAAATCTTTACTCACACTAAATAGTCCATCTTTTTCAATGCACTCTCCTTCCATTTTCAAAATTCACACTGTGAACAACACGACCATCATATGTACAATGGTGTGCGCCTGAATACTGCAGCAAAAGAAACACTGTAATTTCTTCACACCATTAAAAATGCTATTAGCATATTCTAAATAACAATAGGACATTCTACCATTTCGCCCAATATGTCCGTCTGACCGGTATTCGTGAGACTTCATCACTTTAGTATTCACCATGAAAACATCGTCAGACCCGTGCAGGCTTTCTCTATTTCATTGGAATCTAGGGCTTCACTACTTTTAACACGGACTCGGTTGTCATCTTCACATCAATCACTGCAGACAAAATTCACCACCGATATTCGGTACACAGGCACTTTCCTCGTCTTTCTCAATGGAACCCTCCTCTTGCCTGAACAAATACTTCTACAAGCAGACAACCAGACAACAGGGACACTGAAGCAGGCTACTTTCAAGGCACGTGCTTTTCCATTGACTACTGGTGTCCGCGTCTGTTTGCCCTTCAATGTCCACTCAACCACCAGCACCGGGGCACTTTCTAAAAGTGGACAGGAGAAAAGGAAGCCCGGAGGCGGGACAGAGGGCTGGTCAGCTGACCATGTGAGTCACGTGCAGGTCACGTGACTGTGCGGCAGGTGCCGCACGTGCCACACGGAATGCGTTGATTGGCTGCAGCACCGCTACACAAAGACTGCGTGTGTGGCCGAAGTGGACGAAGCGGAGATGGAACGCACTGTGAAATGCCAACTGTCAGAAATCCAAAATTCCCACCGGCTCCACTTTCCGCCCGTGAACGTGGGTAGGCTTGTCCAAGTAAAGAGGTTATGAGAGAGAGAGAGAGAGAGAAAGAGAGAGAGGAGAGAGAGAGAGAGCAGAGACGAGAGAGAGAAACAGACAGAGAGACAGAGACAGAGAGAGCAAAGCAGAAAGAGAGAGAGAGAGAGGCAGAAAGAGAGAGAGACAGACAGACAGAGACAGACAGACAGACAGAGAGACATAGAGAGAGAGAAGAGAGTCAGACAGAGACAAAAACAGAGAGAGAGAGAGAAACAGAGACAGAGAGACAGAGACAGAGACAGAGAGATAAAGGCAGAGAGAGAGAGAGAGAGAGAGAGAGAGGCAGAAAGAGAGAGAGACAGACAGACAGAGACAGAGAGACAGAGAGACATAGAGAGAGAGAAGAGAGTCAGACAGAGACAAAAACAGAGAGAGAGAGAGAGAGAGAGAGAGAGAGAGAGAGAGAGAGAGAGAGAGAGAGAGAGAGAGAGGAGCAATTGTGGTCAATTGTCACTGCCTTGATTCATATATGCATTCGATAAGTTTACATTCAGTAAACAAGATTAATGTGAATCCCCCCCCCCCCCCACTTCCCCCTGCCCCTCCCATGTTCCCGCTCACTCCCACCCTCCCAGCCCAGCCCGGAATCAAAATATCACGAAAAAAATTTCACTTGTGATTTGGCGATTCACTGAAAAATGTACTATTATTAGATTCCTTCTAATCCGCACGGTCATTTCCTCGCAAACAAATACAACCCGAGTGAACATATCGGTGAATAGATCAATATCAGTGCAATAAAGCAAGATTGTATTACGAGAATGATAACGTAGGGAAAGGTGGAGACTTTCAAGGTTTTCATTAGTGGTTGCTCTCCCTGGCTGACGGTCTTTTGGAATCTGCTTAGAATGTGGAATGACAAAACACTAGTAGTGCAGGAGGAAACGAAAACATTCCAAGCGACATCGAAAGAATACTTGCACAAGACAGAATAAACCCAGAGACCTTGATTGATTTGTATCGTTCGTTCCCTTCGGAGTGTGGAAAAGGGTAACCTGTGATGTATTAGCCAGTGCAAAAACTCCAACTTACTTTTTCATTCCCGTGGTTATGACTGAAAATATCCCCGTTCTGTTTTGGCAACGGGAGAATTTCAGAACTGCGTGTTCTTTTCCTTGCCTGTTGCTTTCGTAACATCGTGCGACCTTTTGCCTTCATCTAACTTCTGAACTTTCATTAAACGCTTGCCTTCAGAAGTTTGGCCCTGAAAAACGTTTCTCAAACAGTCTACAGCCAGATAGATATTGCCTCGCGGCAAACACAGCTCCAATCAGAGCGGAGATGATTGGAGCAGACACCGCGACGGGACACGAAACCAAACAATCGAGTGGCGACTCCTTCGAAAGGGGCTTCCACTTCAGTCAGGCGTAATCACGCTTTTTCTCTGACACTCCCCTCCTCCTTCCAGTTTTCTGGGTAAGATCTCTCTTATCTTCCCTCCTGAGACAACACCGGGGCCTGGCCAGACGGCGAATAAGGCGACCAACTTCTCACCGCCGCCGAACGGCGCTGATGACGGACCGGAAGTGAGACAAGCAAGTATGGCGGCAACTTCCGCTCGGCTCAAACATCTCGCCCACCCTCGTTCCAGTGCCATTACGTCGCGCAAACACCACGTGACGTGGGAAACGTGATAGGGGAGACTGGCCGTCTCGGAGTTTTTTCGTTTTTTATCACTCCATGTCCATATCTGTGGACATTTTGCACGTGCCTGTTTGTTCTTCCGAAATTGCAACCTTGATCAATGTCCCTGCCCCAGCGGCCAGTTCAAAGCACCGGAAGCCGTAGGACGTGTCCGGTAGCGCCGTATGTGATTGGTTAGAAAACTGCCCGAAAGTGCGTGGACGAGGAAGGCTAAAAATAGCTGGCTTAGTCAAGGCGCGTATTGACTCAAAGCTGACGTAATAAAACTTCTCCAGTACTCGGGTTCCTTCTGCTTTGAAATAATGTCCAGTGCAATGCGTAGGCCGTACTTCTCTAAATTAAGGGAGAGATAATGGTGGAAGGCTTCGGCGGCCTGCTGGGGAAATTAAGTTTTGGAAAGGAAATATAGACTTGTGTCTTTACGATGAATATCCTGCCAGAAATAATATATTCAGCGTTATGCTCTTTCTATTTCCTCCTGCTCCTCAGCTTTAGTACATAGAATGGTCAATGTCGCAGATGCTTCCCTCACAGTTCAGTTCAGTTCAGTCTCTTAACCCTGAGATGGATTGTTGAGGCACCACTGATGACTTTCGGACAATCTTCCTCCATCGATCTCTATCCTCAGTGGCTCGCTGTGAGTCAGCAAAGGTCAATGCTGTCCACTCTTTGATGTTGTCTTCCCACCTCTTTCTCTGCCTGCCTCTCCTTCTCCCACCTGGTACGGTACCTTGCAGGATGGTCTTGGCCAGCCCACTGCCTCTTGACACGTGACTGTACTACCACTACAGCTTTCTGCTTTTTACGATTGAGAGCAGGTCTTCGTACTGTCCAAATGCTCTCTCCTGATCCTGTTGCTGATTTCCTCATTCGTGACATGGTTTTTATATGAGATGTTCAGAATCTTCCCTCACAATCTGAATGTTATTCCGCCGTTTCTGTCGAGATGTCTCTGTATGATTTATCAGAAAATCCTGAGACACTTCAAAGAAGTAGATTTATTCTACAATGAGTGCGTTAGTTGCTATTCCAAGCCCTCAGTCTGTTTGATAACCTTTTGACAATTTGCAAGTTCTCTCAGTGATCATATTTCGTAAACAAAGCTCAAATGGCTGCGTGCCTATGCCTGTGTGTGTGTTTGTGTGTGTGTGTGTGTCAGTGTGTCTGTGTGTGCGTGTGTGTGCGTGTGTGTGTGTATGTGTGTGTATGTGTGTGTGTATGTGTGTGCGTGTAAATTAAGTCTATCATCTTGTAGATAAGTGTGCCTGTGTGTGTGCGTGCGCGTGCGTGAGTATGTGTTTGTGCACGCCAGTCAGAGAACCAGCACCACGCAAATCGCGGAGAGAACAGCAGGCACAGGAACGTGGCAAGACATTTATTCCATGCGAACACAAGCGGAGGAAACTCCGCAGCGAGCAATGCACGTTGACAGGAATGTCGGGGAGCAATACAAGACCTCCGTTCCTCTACAAGCAGACGATCGCTGTCGATCTTGGGAAGGGCAGCATTCTGGTGCAAGCTTCCTGCGTGGACGACGAGTCAGGAAAGAGGGCAACGTGTGTGCACAGATGCACTCTGGGAGATAACCACATTCCCTAGTCGCTTCCTGCCAACACTATCGGAAAGGCTTCCTATTTTACAATCCCCGTTATCAACGACATCGAGCGTAATCTTTTATGGTCTACGTGTGCTGCGGCTCGAGAACAAATGCAGACAATTCTCGTATTAGTAACGGTTCATCAATTTTATTGTGAAAAGGCGTGTACAGAACGGCTTCGAAGAGTGTTAATGGTGGGATAAGGAGTGCAGTATAATTACGATAAGAAAACAAATACACTTTGTAGACTGCTGTGCTTCGGTTCTGCATTGCCTGTTCATTTCAAACATTGTAAATCGTTCGCTTTATGACGATTCTGCAAATACCATTTTGCTTTTTTATTGCAAATGAAATCGATGCTCCCTTTAGAATTGTGTGCATGCGTGCGTGCGTGCGTTCGTGCGAACGTGCGTCCGCGTGTATCTGTGCATACGCGTGCTCTTAAAATATATTCTTGATCATGAACGATGTCATTTCAGAACACATAACATACTCTTTGCAAGTAACTGGTACTCTGTTTATAAGTGCACAAAAAGTATTCTCCAAAACAGCAATCAAAAGGCTGAATGAACGAATAATTCAATGAATGAATGAATGAATAATTAAATGAATGAATGAATGCATGCATGCATTTTATGTCAGCTTTTGTAGGCTATGTAAGGCCATTGATCACGAAATTGACAAAAGCTGGATCGAGTAAGAGCAAATAAAGTCTAAATTTCTATAGTTAGTCGCCTTTGACAAATTGCATGGGGAGACGCAATGTGTCTATTCTTACCCCCAACCCACAAGGGCAGCCAAGAGGTTCCGGTATAATCGTTGGTTGTTTTAGATATTGGCACTTAGCACTGACCTTTTGTTAAGCCATGTTCTGTGTCCTGTGCTGAATTCACCGCTGAATACCGCTGCCAGGGCGGCTTTTCTTGTGCTTCGATTAATTCTCTCGAAAGATTACTCCGTTTTAAAAAAAGCGACAGAAAAATATATCTCAAATATAACGACCCACTTCCCCTCGCTGTTTCAGATTGCGGGTCTCCAGACCGCTTTAACTTAGAAAACAACGTGATTGAATTGGGAAATCGATGGCAAGATTTGTGGAAGCTGTGAATCCCCACGTTGTTGCCCTGACTTTATCTGAGGATTTTGCGATGTCCCTGATTGTGTCAGCTCTATCTAGCATCTTTGAATTGCGTCTGAAAAAACATCTCAGAAGGTCAATCGGCCTTCACCGTGGCAAGAATACAGGCTTCCCCTTCCTTTGTACAGATTGTATTCATAGTGGGGTAAAGGAGAGTTTTCAGGAGCAGAAGAAAAGCGATGGTGATACGCAAGAGATTTATCCAAACGAAGTCACTGTACTCCAAACATTTAAGCCAAAACACAAAAATGCATCAGCGCAGATGCTCCATGACTAATCCAAAGATTGTGGAACCCTACCACAGAAACGAGTGCATTTGTGGAAATGCCTCATGAAATTCCTTTCGTGTTCTAGGAAATAGAACGATAGAGAAGGAGACAGAAAAAAGTTTCTCAGAATGTCAGCTAGCTTTTAGTGTATTAAAAGTGTTATTTGGTACGAGTTTTCAATAGAACAAAAACACTTGAAAATCGGGCTTTAAAAGAAAAAAATATCGGGAAGCCAGACATTAATGTGAGATTTCTCTTTGAAGAGGGAACTTGGACAAGAGAGGAAACCACCAGTAACAATTAACTTTGCCAAAATACACTTGTTACGCATGTCGACTCCCGATGATCATGCTGTTCTTTATGACGAGGGCGACTCCTCGTAAATCGTCTGTGTAACCAGTAAATCTGTCAGCAGCACTGAGCTGGAAGCAGGGATCTGGGACTGGGGAAATCGGGCCGTGACTTCTGCGCCTGAGTCATCGTCTGGACAATTTGTTCCGCCGAGTTCTGGCCAGCAACTGCTGTCAACACCAGGGGCGAAGGCAGCGAGGTTTATGAACCAGTGGCAGTCCTCGAAATCCTGCCGACCGACCTCCGTGACAAGACAGATGCCGGCCCTAAACCTTAATAAACGTCTCGCCCAGATATTTGGGCAAATTGACACATACTCGGCGCCACACACTCCGCTGTAACGTGCGTGCAGGTTACACGAGATCTGGCACTCCGCGAGACTCCCAAGTGGTTTACGAGATTTGGGGTGAGAGCGAGGTCGCGTCCCGGTGGCTTGAGTGCGCATGCGTGAAGCATCGCAGACTTCCTGTCACTTGCCTCGTGTCTTACGTGGAGGTAGATGGAAATCTCATTCTGACTTGCCAGGGCCGGACCCAGGGGGGGGTTCCAGGGGTTCCGGACCCCCCCCCCCCCCCTAGAAAAAGCATGTACCTTGGTTTGAGTTTTTTAAAATAAATATATTTTGTGTGTGTGTCTCCAAAAACAATGCTGCTCTTACCCCTCAAAAACAAGGCCCAGAATGCACCAGATTGCACAGATTTTAACCGTTTTTCAAAAATTTTCCGGGGGGGCATGCCCCCGGACCCCCTAGTTTGCGCACCTGCTTCGCAGGCGCGCGCTCGTGGCTTCGCCACTTCGCTGATTTGTCCCCCCCAACCAAAAAGGAACCCCCCCCCCCAACAGCTCATTTGGTCCGGCCCTGCTTGCGATATAACTTGAAATATGGTAGCTTGTCATGTGCCACCGCAAGTAGATACACCAGGATGGTATTCTGACAGCAAACCAAGCGTAGCTTGTCTGATGTAAGATACGTCATCACCATACACGAATGTTACGAGTACGCTAACTGATGCGGGAACTGGCAAGGCAGCTTCACGACTGACGCCAGCTGCACTGCAACCCAGGGATGGTGTGGGCACGCGGACACGGGCGAAGCTGTGCTGCTCCTAGAGCCAACTTTGCCTGTGCCCCCTCCACCATCACAGCCATCCACAAATGTTGTCTTTACCGCTCTGGACTGATAGTCTCCTATCCGTACATTAATAACAGTAATGATATTACTGAAGAGAGAGAGAGAGAGAGAGAGAGAGAGAGAGAGAGAGAGAGAGAGAGAGAGAGAGACAGAGGCAGGCAGGCAGGCAGGCAGGCAGGCAGGCAGGCAGGCAGGCAGGCAGACACACAGACAGAGACAGACAGTCCTCTTATCCGAATTGCTCAGAGAGCCATTAATTGGTGTCAGATAACAGGTAACACAGTAAATACGCGAGACGAGTAAATGTCAGAGGGCGGAACATGCCCGCAAGATATGCACTGGTAGGCTGAAATATTCAAAGCGATATAAATGAAACCTTCAGGGTATCCATATCCGAAAGAAATGCACCAGCAGCCCAAGGAATATAATGATTCGTCTTCTGTGCGTTTCGTGCAGTGAAACAGACCTCCTGATGGCCTTCACACGAATGACGGATTATAAACAGATTTGCTCTTCTTCCTACGTTGTCGGACAGTCTTGTTCAGAAGATGACGCAAGGACAGGTACCAATATCTGCAAATGATTGTGCTGTAGCTCTCCCAGGTGAGAGAGAATGGCGTGAATGGCTATTTTGGGTCCAACGGAAAACAAAGATTGCATAAGAGTGGTATCCGATGTGGAATTCGGATGGAAAAAGTAAACTTTTCGTTTAGCCTGAAAGAGCGATGAGGACCTGCAACTCTTCAATTCGCGAGAGTTTATCCATGCTTTATCTTTTGAATTCAAGAAGTACTCCACGCGGCAGCTAGCCTTAACTGAAACAGTTGTTCCATCCTTTTAACCTGCACTGCTGGCACAGCGAAGTAATTTTGGTAAGACAATGCAGCCTCTGCCCAGGCCAGTTTCAGACTCGATGGCTGCCAGTCCGTCAAGCAATGGACATTTACTGCCAGGCAGTTCGATTGATGGTGCAGACCTTGCATTATGGACACTTAATTTTCGTATCCGTTTCTCAGCTAAAACAACAAGAGTTTAAAAGACCATCAAGTTGAAACAGAACTCGTCGGACCTCACTGAGCAAATAATGCACGTGGATTCCCTCTTCCACCTCCTTCATCCTCGCAGGTTTTGCGATCGGGTCTTCGGCGCTGTTGTTTATAGGAGCTACGGGCTCGCTGATCCGATTGCGTGGATCCACAGGTTCCTAGGCTGGGCTCGTGATTCAATTGTCCATGCTTTTCTTCCCGCCTGCACTGGAGCGGATATCCGGGCTGGCAGGAAAAGGCGGGAAACACATATCTGCGCTGGAGAGGGCGGGTTTACCGCGCGCCAGCCCCAGTCCATAAATCCTGCGTTCAATTCACCGCTTGGACAGCTTCAGCTCCAGCGCACTGAGACCTCGATGCGGCCGATGCGCCCTTTTGAGCCCCACGCTGCAGGAAAAATTCAAATCTGATCTGGGTGGGCGAGGGGTAGAGACACCTACGTCGGGTTGCGGACCACAGCTCCATCGATTTGACGATTAGCGGGGAAGATAGGCCTCATAAACTTCGCTAACTGCGCTCACAGCGGCCAACCCCGCCGATATTTCCTCGTTTGGGCGAGCCGGACAATTTCCTTAATTGGCTCACAGCACCCTAATTGTTGGGCTGTGGCTTGGAGAGAGGCAGCGATGCAGCCTCCGCCGCCACCTCCTCCTCGTCTGTCTCCATTTTCTGGAGAAGCAGCGCCCGGGCAGTGCTTGTTTTTCTGCACCAGTTTGGCGCGCTTTGATGATTCTCTTTTCAAGCTCACTCATGGGTCTTTCCCTTCTTACACGTTGGCTCCAAGCACAGTCAATGTAGTTAGGGGCGAAAGAGTTTGCAAAGTGTTGCTGGTGATTTTTGTTTTCATTCTCCGTTGCTTCACGTAACCGTCGAACGAATACAGGTGTTAGAAACGTGTTTTATCTCGCCACCAATGCCTCGTTGCACGTGATTTTTGTCATTTGTTCAAGGTGAGCTGGTGCGAAAATCTCATTTCACGGCGATTTATACGTTTCAGCTAAAGAATATGCCTCCAGGAAATACATATTTCCCTGATGGAGTTATGAATCCGCGATCCACTGAAGGCCAAAAGCACGAGATGGATGGCAGGGTTTGTGTACTTTTGGCTGTATTTGTGTCGCTTGTTTAAAAAAGAACTTTCCTTTTGCAATGCAAACCCAACCTGAACATGGGACTTGACGAGTTTAATGTATGGCCTTTTGCAATCCTTACAGTGACGAAAATATCGCATCGTAATGGTGACAGCAGTAGCACGGAGTTGGTTACCAGTGTCTCCGTCATCGTCTTCATTTACACCCCTGTTGTTGTTGTCGTCGTTGTAATCCTGTTAATGTTGCATTTGTTGTTGTTGTTGTTGTCATTGTTGTTGTAGTTGCTGCAAGAGTGTTTGCAGTTGCCTTAGCATGGCAGCAGCTTTGACACTTGTAAATGTGTGTGGGGTAAATAACGAAAGACAGTTCACATATCCGGAACTATGTGTAAGAATATTTGTTGCCCATATCTATCGTTTGCTTTCGATGTCTTTCTTTGTTTTATTTACGGGTATCCATAAGATGTCTGAAAGACCTGTGCAGGACGTTTCGGATTTGGCATTGGTGAGCACCGTACATTGCCCCCCTATCACAGTTTCCATCGAGCTGCATTATTGACTACCTATGGATGTTTCTCAACAACCCATTATTTGCTCAAGTGACTGAAGTAAGAACAAAGGGAGTAGTTGTTCTACGCTATGCTTTCTCGTCGTGAGAACGTGGGAGGGAAGTGAGAGATGCCTGCCTTAAAACAGGCTAATTTTTAATGACTGAGGGACGATCTTTTTCTAGGGAACGAACGTTCCCTTGAATATAGCCGAGACGTTGTGGACATTCCACCAGCTGATTCCTTTCTATCATTAGCAATTTCACACAGGCAGATAACAACCTTTCTTCTCCCATCACATGCTAAACAGTGACGGTCTAACGGTTGCTGATGCACGCGAGGGAATATTCGCTGACAAAGATGAAGCCTCAGGACTCTAATCTGTGTCGACGCGATCAGAGTAATTCCTGCAAATTATAATCCTGAAAGCGCGAGCTCCTTCAGGCCAGATGTCGTAAGACTAGTTAACTGCAACGCCTCCAAGATCTCCCTCTCGCCTGACTTGCTTCCAAGAAGAAAGGACGAGGAAGTCGCCGTTTGCTTTGTTCCCACTGGAGAAGGAGGTGCTGCGGGATCAGCTGAAGAAACGGTGCTAATGAAAAGGTCTCCCGCTTTTCCTTCCAATACAAGACGCCCACCTTTAGAGCGAGTCAAACAACCTAGAATAATGACATGACGTCTCGTGTAAAGTTATTTCGTTCTCCTCCCTGGCGGAAAAATGAAAAGGCACGTCGAAGGTGTCTCCTGGCGTACTACGTCTAGTAAGTGTATAGTTTGTTTCAGCGACACTATTTTGCGTTTATGCCGACAGAAATAGGACAAATTCTGTTTCACTCAAACCATTTTCAGTTGTTGGACTCCATGCTAGTCAGTGAATCAGATTCAGCAATATTTAGTTTTGTTTCTTCTTAGAGCATGGTGATTACCCCACAGAAAGCATTAGCGCTACTACGTAAACTAGACATGGATAAAAAATAAGA
>JAWQFJ010021104.1:5000-7500 GCA_034096865.1 Theodoxus fluviatilis | reverse complement strand
AAGATCGGCAACCAATTACAACTAATGCGACAATCGCCCTCGACATTCCCGCTACTTCACGTCAAGGCGGGAAAGCGGGCAGGAGCAGTCTGGCCAATGAAGCAATGCCATCCTGCGCGATCAGGAGTCAACCAGACATGAATGCCGGCGCCGATCGCACCCAAGACGAGCCATCAATCGGTGACAGCGTCCCGAGTCTCTCCCGTGAGGAGAGTCGCCCACGTAATCAACGTAATGAATTGCACCGGCCCCTAACTCGGGAACGAGTCTTAAGGCAGCGTGCGTCGACGGCGGGACCAGCGCCTGCAGACAAAAGCTGCTCGGAGACAGAATCCGGCGCGTCCCTTCACGAAACATGCACCTCTCGGGCAGGAAGCGTCGGCGTGGGAACAAAGGCCGTAAAGAAGAGGGGAGCTGGAACAAGTTGATTAAGTCATTATTACGTCTGATTTGTCCTGGCGGGACGGGCCACCCTCTCTCCCGCGACAGATAACCAGGGAGCTCTCCAATTGACGAGGTTAATTTTTTTATCATCTCGCCGCGCGAGAATTTACGGTGACAACAGCAGCGCCACAGCGCGGGAGAAGACGCCGTCGCTAGGCGGCGCCGTGGTACGGGACTCGAGTCACGTGACCCCAACTTCCGCAAAATGAAGCCCCTTGGAGGCTAGTGCCAAGGACGGAGATGACCTCAATTTGGAGGCAATTAAATCTCCTCGGCCTTTTGTCTTGGAGGCGACCCACAGTGCTGTCTTGTGCTGATAGAGGCTGGATGTCTCAAGAGTGCTGGAGTCTTACTGATGTCCTGATGGGAACTGGTGTCTCAATGCAGATTTTGTTCGAACAGGGATTACATTCATTGCCTCCAGACTGCAGTCGCACTGACACCGTGGCATATTCTATGGCAATAAAAAGGAGGGACGTGATGGTGCTACAGCTTGTATCTTCAAAAGAGGTTTTGCTGCTGCAGTTTCAGAATGGATGGATGAATGGATAGTGTTTTACGGCCTATCAGCCTTTGTGGGCTATGTAAGGCCATTAAGCACGAAAATCACTGGAACAGTTTAGAGTAAACGCAAAGTCACAGTGTCCCTAGTTATTCGCCTCTTACGAATCGCGTAGGGAGACGCGCTGGGTGAATTCTTACCCCGAACCCACAGGGGAGTCAGTTTCAGAAACTAAACACAATTCATAATTTTGGGGGAGGTGTCGTATATAGAGGGAGGTAGCGTGTCTTTTTGAAGGAGACTAATCATTAGGATTGGTTACTAACGTCAAGTACATTTTCACATTTAATCATTTCATGGGTTGGGAGTCGTGAGTCAATTCTGGTGTTAACAGTTGTAACAAGGTGGCAGAGCCTTAACTTCTGGGACTCTGTGCCACTTCTACCTCCTGTTCTCTCTCCTGGTTATCAGCATTCTGCTGCCCTGTCCCCCCCCCCCTCCTCAATTCCTGTTTTCCCACAGTCTCAGACTCCCTGCCACCGTTTCCCGGATTTTGGCATTCCACACAAGCCCCGCTCTTGGACAACCAGTGTCCTGTCCTACACCACCCCCTTACGCATTCCTGTCACCTCTCCCCTCCTTTCCTCTTCCTCCAATAGTCTACCCTTCCGGCAACCCCTCCTTTTTTACTCCTCCCCAAAACCCGACGTTTTCCAGTTTTAATTTTACAGATATTGGGATGACCACAAGTGCTTAGCGCCAGTCGGACAGACTGATAAGAGCATGCAGTGAATAACATGTTTATTTGCGAACTGACTACTGGGTCCATGTCCCTCTGTGCCTTTGACTCCCATCCCTTGAGAGGTGGGAGGAAGTCCCTACCTGTTTTGTAGCCCCGGCGACATAGTTGACGTTGGCGTGGTTACAATTATTTCACATGCAAATTGTCAGTACTGGGGTGGACACCAGTAACATTTAGCCGTGAACAAACCTATGACAAAAAGAAATGCTGGGATAAAAACTTTAATATGGTGCAATTCTTAATGCATTGTGCTTACATTCATACTTTTTCATCTTGCACATGATGAAATAGTTAAAGAGCAAATAAACCAATGCTTCAGTTCGGTTCCAATACACATATCTTTTGCAATCATGTGCTTGTAGTTTTGAGGCATGTCATCCAGGTTTAATGTTTGACTGCTGCTTGGTAATTTTACCAAACATCGCCGAATATGAGGGACAACGTGAAGACAAAAATGTGCTTTCCGAAACATTGCAAGTGGAATATAAACCTTCGGCTTTACAAATCTCCAGAGAGCTTTTATGAACTCTGGCATTAATAAAGTTTATTGACAGATCAACACTACGACACGCCCAAAAACCCTCCACGCCTTCAATCGCCAAAGTTGTCTCTGACACAGTTTTTTTTTTCTTCTCCTGGTTACCCTCGCTACGTGGACGTTAAACAATTCAAATGGATCTGGATGTGTCTCAGATAGCAGGCTTCTCCCGCTTGTATTTCTTGGGGAATGGCATTCAAAAATGCAATTACCG
>JAWQFJ010021103.1:69214-75042 GCA_034096865.1 Theodoxus fluviatilis | reverse complement strand
ACCTGCGGTCGTCGCGGCGGCTCTCGCCACCCCCGGCCTCCTCACAGGTGCGGGCGCGTCATCCTTCCAGCTGACCCCCCCCTCTCTTACATCCCCGCAACCAGCCCCCCTCACCGCCTCCATCCCGGTGTCCACACACATCCCCATCAAAATAAAAACACAGGTGTGGGAGGGGAAATATATTGACTTCCACGCTCTCGTTAGGCCCGATTCCGATCCGTCTCGACTGCACCTAGCCTTTCAGCAAGACGACACTGGTCGTTTGCTAGTTGTCCCAGCCTCCTCCTCCACAAAACCCCCTCTTTCCTTCTATCAGTGGCTGGGGGCTTGGAACGTTTTCTCCGCAATCCTGGGCGAACAAACCCAAGTTCCACCCCCGGACCTCTCCCATCACTTTCAAACTGTCTTCTCGCTGTTTCAGAAGGGTGGGAACTGGCGTCTTTACGACGAACGCTTTCGGCAATTGCTAGAGAGCAAGCTAGCCGCTTGGGGTCACACCCATCTCGAGCTCTTCCTGCAGGCCTCCCTCGATCGGCGCTCTCCTCAGGAAGCGGCACCCTCCACTTCACTCAGAAACCCCCTTCATGTCCCCCGGGGTGCCTGCAGGTCCTTCCACACTAAAGGCTCCTGCCCATCTGGCGCAAACTGCCAATACCAACACAAATGCTTCCGCTGTCTGGGTCCCCACCCAGCCTCTCACTGCCGTGGTGGGGGGGGGGGGGGCCCTCCCCGCCTCTTGCCGCGTTTCCTCTCGCCCGGTGCCTCACCGTCCACCAACTCTCGCTCTCCTAGGGTCACCACAGCTCTGTCCGCCGCACAATCACCATCCTTTCGAATCTCTCACAACTCGCGCACCCTCCCACAGCTGCCCGGCCCGTCTCAGCGACCCTCTCCCCACCCCAGTTCGAGTTGAACGACTCGCCCACTGGCTGTCCGGTTACACACCGTCCTTACGCTCTACCTTACTCACAGGTTTCGCGGAGGGGTTCCAGGTGGGTTTCACAGGTACGGCCTCTCACCCCATACCACCCAACCTCAAATCCACCCTGGATCTGCCCGCTTTGGTCTCTCAAAAACTCCTCAAGGAAGCTTCCCTCGGTCGCATTGCTGGTCCGTTCTCTCAACCGCCATTTCCACACATGGTTTTCTCCCCTCTCGGATTGGTCCCTAAAAAACAACCCGGCGCTTACCGCCTCATCCACCATCTGTCCTTTCCACAAGGTAGCTCCATCAACGACGGAATTTCCAGTGATTTTTCTCGAGTTTCTTTTCAATCCATTGACCACGCAGTTTCACACATCCTCTCCGCCCAACGGGGCTGCTACTTAGCAAAAACGGACATTGCCGACGCCTTCCGCATTGTTCCGCTTCACCCCTCTCAATACCCTCTCTTCGGCATGCATTGGGAAAATAGCTTTTTCTACGACAAATGTCTCCCGATGGGTTGCAGTTCCAGCTGCCGCTTATTCGAAACACTCAGTTCCGCCCTTCACTGGATAGCCGTACACAAACTTGGCATTGCGGGCACAGTGCATGTCCTAGACGATTTCCTCTTCATTGCACCCTCAGAAGAGGCCTGCCACCACCACCTTCAGGCATTTCAATCAGCCTGCGTAGACATTGGTGTCCCCCTCGCACCTGCTAAGACTCATCCCCCCTCTACCACCATGACTTTTTTGGGATACGAGTTAGACACTGTGCTGCTCGAGGCTAGGCTCCCCCTTGACAAACTGTCTTCTTGCTCAGACGCCATCGATCGCTGTCTCCACCGCCCCAAACTCACTTTGAAAGAGCTGCAGTCAATCATCGGCACTCTGAATTTTGCATGTGGAGTAGTACGCCCTGGCAGACCGTTTCTCCGGCGCCTTATCAACTTAACCATCGGGGTTCGGAGCCCACACCATTTCATTCGGATCACCCGATCTGCAAAGGCCGACCTTCTGACCTGGCTGTCCTTCCTCCGGAAATTCAATGGCAAGTCCATGCTTCTGCACCAACGGTGGTTGACATCGCCTGTGTTACACCTGTACACGGACGCTTCCTCTTGGGGTTATGGAGCGGTATTCGGCCGGCGCTGGCTCTTCGGGGCGTGGACGGACGAGTGGAAACTCCGCAACATTACGCTCCTGGAACTTTACCCCATCCTGCTTGCTCTCCAAACTTGGAAATCAGTTCTCAACAACTCTTGCATTCGCATGCACACAGATAACCTGGCTTTGGTTCACATTATCAACAAACAGTCATCCAAGGACACGTTGATCATGTCCCTCATTCGCCCCTTGGTCCTGGTGTGCTTGGAGTATAACATTACTCTTTCAGGCGCAGCATGTTCCCGGCAAGGACAACGTGCTGGCGGATCTTCTCTCCCGCCATCAACTGGTGGCCTTCAAACGCGCCGCTCCGGACGCCCATCCTGTCCCGGAACCCACACCTCCCCTCCCACCCTTGACGCCTTGAAGGCATCCGTCAATTCCCTTCTCCACAGGTCACTCGCTCCGTCCACACAGGTGTCCTACAAGCGTAGCTGGGTCCTCTTCATATCCTTTGCACTCGACTACGACCTCAGCACGTCCCTACCCGTTTCTCCTGATCATCTGGCCCTTTTCATTGCCTTTCTAGTGGCAAAAACCTATGCTCCTTCCACCATTTCTTCCTGCATCTCAGCCATCGGGTACATACACCGCCTCAACGGCCTGTCTGATCCCTCTGGAACCTGCTATATTCGGCAGCTACTCCGCGCTTGCCATAGAGGCGCGCATCCCGCGGACTCTAGATTACCCATCACTCTGGCCCTGCTCGAGCGGCTCCTTGCCGCCCTCGACCACTCCACGACGCCCGGGTACCAACGCTGTCTCTTCAAGGCCATGTTCTGCCTCGCCTTCCACGCGCTTCTCCGGCTAGGCGAGATAACCATCTCCAGCCCAGCCGCCCACAATCCACACCTACTCCAATATGATCAAATTCTTTTTACTCCCACTCACATGACACTCACTTTCCGTTCCTTCAAGCACTCCAACGGTCAGCCGTTCACCCTCAAGGTCTATCCCCAAGCACACTTCCCTTCGTGCCCCGTCACACACATGGAGCTCTACCTGAACCTTCGGGGGCCCCTCCCTGGCCCACTCTTCCAGTCCATGTCGAGATCCCCAATCCTTCGATCAATTTTTACTTCTCAACTCCAGGCCGCTCTGGCCTTCTGTCAGCTCGACACAGGCGCCTTCAAAGGGCATAGCTTCCGTATCGGGGCCGCCTCTACAGCGGCACAACAAGGTCTATCGGATGAGCAAATCCGCATGCTCGGCCGTTGGAGGTCTTCCGCCTTCCGCCGTTACATCCGATGCTCCTCCGGTGTCTCAGCTCTGCAGTGATTATTCATCTGCATTGATTTTCACCTCGTGCCACGCCCTCGGGGGGCAGTTGGTACTCTCCTTTCCGTCTCTTCATTTGGGCGTGGCGCAGACACCTGTAGCTGTCTGCGCTATGGCGCTTGTTTCGCCCAAATGGAGCGGAACTCGCTCGCTTCCCTCCTTGCCATAATAAAAGGAGTCACAGCTGCTGTCTTCGGTTACCAGAACTGAGGCTCGGCTGTGGCCGTTCGCAAATCGCAGACCCAGTGTCATTGTGGTTTTTCTCTGCATGCCCTTTGATATCAACTGAAGGCGGCCAACATAAAGGTTTTTGCACGGAGGGCAAGGCCATTTATGGGGGACGCCAGAAAAAAGGTCGCCGCGTGACCACGGCGGACTGGAGAATTTCCATAGGCAAAACAGTCACTGCGCATGCCCGGCTCTCTGCCGCACTAGCAGGCCAGCCCAAGCGATCATTCCAGCTTCAGAACGAGGGACGGAACGCACGCCTTTACAGTCTTGCGAGTATATCATTTTCTCATTTCTACATCCGTCCTCATGCCCCTCCAACCACCCATCTCTTCACAGCTCTTTGTCTTGCGGGAATAATTATTGATTGGCGTTTTGCTACGCGCACGCACACATTCACACGCACATAGGGCCTCTCACTTTCCGTGCTGTTGTACTGGTGGGTTTGCATGACAGGCGTTTGCGGATTCGTTTCCGAATTGTTACGTTTCAAGTTGAAGGGACGTCCATCAGGCCTCCCCAATATGCTGTCTTTGTACATTTCGGATTTTTCATTGACAGGTGTTTTCCGAATTGTAACTTCGGAACTTGTCTTCCGTTCGCGTTTTAATTAATTGCGGTACAGCCCCACTTCTTCACGTTTGATTGACGCACATTTTCTGTCCTTGTACATTGGGTATTTCTCATTGACTTGCGTTTACGGCGTTTTTTCCGAATTGTAATCTCGGAACTGCCCGTCTTTTCACGTTTCATTGTCTTTTGGGAACAGCCCAAAAAATGTTCCCGTTTGATTGGCGTACACCGTACTTCCCCGATTTTCTTCCTTGTACATTTGGGATTTTTCATTGACAGGCGTTTTCCGAATTGTAACTTCGGAACTACTCCAACTTTCGCGTTAATTGTAATTGCGGAACATCCCCACTTCTTCACGTTTGATTGACGTACATAGGCCTCCCCGGGCCCAAATTTTTCTGTCCTTGTACATTCGGTATTTCTCCTTGACTTGCGTTTACGGCGTTTTTTCCCAATTGTAATCTCGGAACTGCCCGGTTTTCACGTTTTCATTGTAATTGCGGAACATCCCCACTTCTTCACGTTTTATTGACGTACATAGTACCTTCCCGTGCCCACATTTTTCTGTCCTTGTACATTCGGTATTTCTCATTGACTTGCGCTACGGCGCTTTTCCGAATTGTAATCTCGGAACTGCCCGGTTTTTCACGTTTTCGTTGTCTTTTGGGAACAGCCCAAAATTTTCTCTTTTAGTTGTTTTGTTTCACGACCAGGTTTGATACGTTCAATTGGCAGTGTCCCATATCTACACTTGTCGACATTCAGCCTTTTCTCTTTGATTCCATCCTGTACATCGATTTACATATCCCTACTATGTTGCTTTCCAGGTACCGAATTTTTACTCGTTTTGATCGAGTCCCCAGTGACTCTGGAAATGGTAGGAGCCATGCTTTTTCCCATTAGGGTTTTTTAGCGCAGGTCCTTCCTTCCTCGTGGCGCTTGTTTCGCCCAAATGGAGCGGAACTCGCTCGCTTCCCTCCTTGCCATAATAAAAGGAGTCACAGCTGCTGTCTTCGGTTACCAGAACTGAGGCTCGGCTGTGGCCGTTCGCAAATCGCAGACCCAGTGTCATTGTGGTTTTTCTCTGCATGCCCTTTGATATCAACTGAAGGCGGCCAACATAAAAGAGTTTATGCCTTTATTGTGTACCTAAGTGCAGTGGTAAAATTGCCATGCTATAATGAGGGAAAATACAAACTATACTTTCAATATCAGCAAAGGTAGAAAACTTGGACTTATAAATGAAAATGTGAGGAGTTTACACAGGAAGCTGGTGAAGACCATGAAAAGTACATGCATTTCAGTCGTGAATAGAAACTATAAATGCTCAAGTCGTGGACAATACGACTGTTGTTTCCGTTGTCATAGGGACGAGCACCACACACAGAACATAACACACACACACACTTAATCGGGAGTACGAAAATGAAATACATAGGAGTCTAGGTACATGTAAGGTTTGTTCGCGCTCATTGCTGGTTTAAATAAATGTCTCGAATGACATAACATGGCACCATAATAACAAACTTGTGTACATGTAATACCTCATGAAAGAACATTGCATAAAAAAATGTTTTATTATCACAGGGTTTTTTCTAATATCCATGAAAGAACGCCTTCACCATTCTGCTGTCTCCGCTTTCCCTCTCCCGTGACTCG
>JAWQFJ010021103.1:11714-59214 GCA_034096865.1 Theodoxus fluviatilis | reverse complement strand
AGGTGCGTGCGTGCGTGTCTCTGTGCGTGCGTTAGTGCGTCTTGTAAGTAAGCGTGTATGTGCGTGCGCGCGCTTTTGTGTGTGCGTGTACGCGCTTGTGTGTGCGCGCGCGTGTGTGTGTGTGAGTTTGTGTGTGTGTGTGAGTTTGTGTGTGTGTGTGAGTTTGTGTGTGTGTGTGAGTTTGTGTGTGTGTGTGTGTGTGTATGTGTGTGTGTATGTGTGTGTGTGTGTGTGTGTGTGTGTGTGTGTGTGTGTGTGTGTGTGTGTGAGTGTGTGTAAGTTTCAAGTTTGATGATTTCTCCCCATCAGTTGGATGATATAGGTATAGTTCTCGCTAGTTACAAGTTGATTGTTCTACACCACTCTAGAACACCATAAAAGCACAACAGGACATTTATATCAGGAGGCACAATAGAGTGTGAGTGCACAGAGTCCACAGAGATAATAAAGTCCAACAAGTTTGTGCAAGTCCTCTGGAAACTACTTTCATGATGGAAGCTTAGCGCCTGAAGATTCGAGCGCAGAAATGTCACAAGCCGTGAGACGGATTCGGCCTGTGTGAAATGGCCACTGCGAAAATAAATCCCCTCCGAAACCCACCACTGGATTTCTTCTCCACTTTCCTGGTGCAAACTAGCAGAAACCTTTACTCGGTCAAAGTTATGAGAGAGACAGTGATAACACATACAGAGATCAACAGATGGATCTTTCTAAGGGAACGCTGACTGACGTGTGTTCCGCCTGATCTATTTGATAAGCCGCACAGCAAACACAAGCACAGGCACAGTGTTGGAAAGGTAGGCCTAGCAGCGCTGTAGGTACTTACTCTGTGCAGTGTTAGGAAGGGAGTAGAGCTGTGGATACTTACTCTAAGCAGTGTTAGGAAGGAACAGAGCTGTAGGTACTTATTTACTCTGTGCAGTGTTAGGAAGGGATGGATGGATGGATGGAGTTTAGGGGCCTATCAGCCTTGTAGGCTACATAAGGCCACAACGTTAAGAAACGCTTCCACCATGGTAATAGAATTCTCCACGACAGCAGAGTATAGTACAATTCACTACACTATTGATATAAAAATCAATAAAATCGATTCCCACAGCCCAACAGCCAGCAAAGGCAGTTAGGAAGGGATTAGAGCTGTGCGTACTTACTCTGTGCAGGGTTAGGAAGGGAGTAGCGCTGTGGGTACTTACTCTGTGCAGTGTTAGGAAGGGAGTAGAGCTGTGGGTACTTACTCTGTGCAGTGTTAGGAAGGGAGTAGCGATGTGGGTACTTACTCTGCGCAGTGTTAGGAAGGGATTAGAGCTGTGCGTACTTACTCTGTGCAGGGTTAGGAAGGGAGTAGCGATGTGGGTACTTACTCTGTGCAGTGTTAGGAAGGGAGTAGCGTTGTGGGTACTTACTCTGTGCAGTGTTAGGAAGGGAGTAGCGATGTGGGTACTTACTCTGCGCAGTGTTAGGAAGGGAGTAGCGATGTGCGTACTTACTCTGTGCAGTGTTAGGAAGGAACAGAGCTGTAGGTACTTACTCTGTGCAGGGTTAGGAAGGGAGTAGAGCTGTGGGTACTTACTCTGTGCAGTGTTAGGAAGGAACAGAGCTGTAGGTACTTACTCTGTGCAGGGTTAGGAAGGGAGTAGCGATGTGGGTACATACTCTGTGCAGGGTTAGGAAGGAACAGAGCTGTAGGTACTTACTCTGTGCAGTGTTAGGAAGGGAGTAGCGATGTGGGTACTTACTCTGTGCAATGGTCACGCCTGTCTTCGCCAGCACCGCCATCGCCGCGGCGTAGCGGATTCGATTCTCGTTCTGGCCTTTCAGGTGCTGCTCGAAGGGAACGGCACCGGTGAAAAACTTGCGTGGATCATCTGTTTCGATGTTCAGCTCAATCGGCTTCTGCTCCTTCCTTTCCTCATCATTCCCAGCTACAGGCGCAACCCTGTGACCACCGCCCCTTCCTCGACCGCCGCCCGGCCTTCCCCTACCGCCTCTGCCTCCTCGTCCGCCGCGTCCACGTCGTCCACCCCCTCGGCCTCCTCGTGGCATGTTGTGTGTGTCGTCTGCCTTTGCTACGGTCTCACGATGAGGTATCAAACTGGGAGGGACAGATCTTCAGTCTCCGATGATCGCTGCTTTCTCACTCTGTCGCGCGTTGCATTGGTCTCGTTTCCAAGCCCTGCGCACGCTGTTTATATAAATACTCTTCATTCACGGTGGCTCTTGCACAACGTGGTCCCAACACGCGTGCCTAGCAACATCAATGGTAGACGCGCCACGAAAAATAGTTCGCAAAATATTGATGACATATGCGACAATCAACCAATTCAGCCCGTGAATTGAGTAAAGTATTGATGTAATGATATATTTTTCAAAATCTTCGGGATTAGTTTATGTCGATATGGCGAGAATGATAATGTATTCAATCCTTCGCGGAAGAATAAGCGTGAACCCTTTGCGCTAGCTTTCATCAGCGGAATCGACCCAGTAGACCAGTCGACCGCTTCTTCCCACGTGTGGAGAAAGAGTCGTCTAAAGTCTGGATGTTCTTCGAATGTTCCACCGGTTGCATCAGTCGTAGGAGCAAGAATAGCAATGACTGAGATTCTAATGTGAACCCAACAACAACCGTGTGTGGTTTTCAACAGTGGATTTGCTGGCCTACTTTTAGCAGACGACAATTTCACACTCCGTCGAATTTGTAGTTGCATGCGGGTCATATATAAAAATTCAACAGTTTATGTACAAAAATGTGTTATAACTGCGTGAGTGGAGCTATTGCGTATACTGAAATGAATGATAACACATGAAATAGCATGCGAATACTTGTGCTTTCGCCAGTTGAATGTGCGCGAATGTGCCTTCGGAAGTGTGCGCACGTGTTGTCAGGTTTCTGTGGGGCTTGAGCAGAGGCATACAAGCACGCGAGCACGCGCGAGAACACACACACACACACACACACACACACACACACACACACACTGTCCTGCTGTTAGTCCGTTCATCCGCCCACCCTCAACCCAACACTCAACCACCCCCTCTCTCTCTCTCTCTCTCTCTCTGTGCCTCTCTCTCCGTACTCTCGCACTCTCACGCGAGCACACTCCCACCCCAACCGACGAACCTGAAACGCATGGTACACACAGGTGTGCATGCCTCCCAAACTCTCTCCTCTCAATCCTTTCGAGCTATAGGCCTACTTACTCGATCGTTCTTAAGCTTTTTTATCATTCCCCAATGTTCCGCTTCGCGCCACCGCCATGCGAATTAAAATCTTAAACATACGAGGTAAATCGAAGTGCACGACCTGGGTGGACATGTTTAATTAGGAAAAAGCTTTGGGCATTCGCTATGGGCGCTCATCTCTGACTATTTTTAAAAACAATTTTCGAAACTGAAACGCGTCTCGTAAAAGCTATAGGAACGCGTATGATGCGTTGCCGCAGTTTTCGAGTGCTTACTAAAACAAGGATTCATGCCGAATCGGAGAGAAATAGGCGCAAATTTCCCACTGAAATAACTTCGTCAGACCTGAAAGTAGAAAGTGATTGACCGCTTTCTGTAACGTTCACTGAAAAAATGATTCAAGCTAGATCGATTTATCTCCCCTTATGTAACTCCACCCCCATCTCCCATCCCACCCCCACCCCCTCCCCCCACCCTCTTCATCAGCTTGCGACTTCTTAGTGGAAAGGTTTTGTAGGGACTTTATTTAACAACTGTCAACTCAACCGAGTCAATATAAAGATTGAGAACTCGACGTATTGCTTTAGATTGAGAAAGGGTAAGCAAGGCTTGTAGTTTCAATCAACTTCCAAACTGAAAATAATTACTAGTAAACATGAAAACGACGCACGCTCACTCATACTCATAGTGTCGTTATGGGCCACATTTCCGGACACTGTACCTGAGGTCCGATCGGACAGAGTACCTCGGTTTGAAATCTCGGCATTTGAACGAGAACGAGACCGCAGCCGCCACTCCGCCTGACTACTGACTTCGCACGCCCGGGGAGTTATGCTAAGATCTGGCAGCGTTAATAAATCTGCATTTTGTGACAAACGTCTTGCTCGGCGGTACTGTACTCCATGCACCTGTAGACTGGCGTGGGCGCAAGCCGCCGAATGAGAGAGAGAGAGAGAGAGAGAGAGAGAGAGAGAGAGAGAGAGAGAGAGAGAGAGAGAGAGAGAGAGGGAGGGAGAGAGAGAGAGAGAGAGAGAGAGAGAGAGAGAGTCTGTCTGTCTGTCTGTCTGTCTGTCTCTCTCTCTCTCTGACTTCCGGCAGAGTCATCGACTAGAGTGGACGTGTTTTGGCTGTGCTCCCTGGTACTGGCCTAAGTGTAGCTGTCTACTGGACAAACTTGAAAGTGACTGGTTCAAGTGTTGTTTCCTCAAAAAACCCGAGAGAACTACGTTGTTGCGGCACGTTTTCGTTGTGTTTTTGCGCGACCTTTGTGGTACATTTCGACAGTTTAATTGTGGGAATGAAATAGTTTTAAGATGGGTTTGAGCTGAAAAGTACTTAGTTTGGACTGTTTGTAGCTGTCTACAGCGCGAACTGTGAACTGTGAAATGGAGTGACTATTAAGAGGTGTTCTTTGTTCACCGGTCCTGAGAAGGCTACGTTTGTGCGGCAATCGCTTTGCTGTGTTTATTCGCATCTTTTTAGGGAAGAAATTAGTTTCATTGTTGTGGAATGAACTCGTTGTGAAATGGGGGTTGACCTAGAAATGTACCGTGCAAGAATTGGACTTCATGCACGGCGAGCTGCACAGAGTGAACTGCCAGTGAGCTCGGACTCGCTAAACGAAGTGCTAAGATGTACATCCTTCTTGTACGTGGCGATCGTGTTTGGTCTCATAATCGGATTCACGAGGAATTTGACCGCTGGATGGCTGAGCACTATGGCTGTGAACTTCACTGCCGTTCAGGAAGAAACCATGCATTCCCTGCTTACGGTGAACTTCTTACTCCCGTGTTTGGCACTGCCAATGCGATACAGCCAGACTGATGATAGGCCGGATCATGTTTTTATCGCCTTTGAAATGGGAAAGTCCAATGTTCAGTGCCACTATGATCTCTCCTTCCTTCTCCTTCTGTCGGGCAACATAGAGGGGAACCCCGGGCCTGGGATGGGGAGGAAGGATCTGGAGGAAGCTTTGAAAGAGTTGAACGAGGGCTGGGATAGGAGGCAGCAGGAAGGGACATCTAGAATCTTAGAAGAAATGAAGACACTTAGAGGATGTGTACAGCATCTGGAAAGGAAGTTTGACAACATGAAGAAAGAACCAGAAGATGTTAGAGACAAACTCATTATCCAGGAGGATTACATAAACCACGTTGGTGACAAACTAGCCGAGATGACTGCAAGAGCTAACAAGGCGAAAGAAAGGCTGGAGAACCAAGAAAGACGTTCGCGCAGGGACAATGTAATTCTCTATAATGTTCCGGAGCAAGAGGGAGAAAACTTTCACAGCTCAGAAGAGAAGTTTTTAGATACTGTGAATGGAGTTCTCCCTGGCAGGATTGACTTCAGAGACATCCGAAGAGCTCATCGGATAGGGAGACCTTCACCAGACAAGACCCGACCTCTCATCGCCTGTCTCAGCAGACGGCAAGACAAGCACGCCATCCTCGAATGCAGGGCCAAGCACAAGGCGAAAGGGATAGGCGTATCAAGTGACAGGACCGATCAGCAACGCCAACAACTTCAGGAGGCAAGGGCTTCAGGGCATCATGCTTACTTCCAGGGAGGACAGCTGCGCGTGGTACCAGAGCGAGAAGACCGTAACCGCACCCAGACGCGATCTGCGACAAGGTCCCAGTCCTCGGTAGTCACCGGTACTACCTAGCAGAGCGGCCAAAGCCGAGTCACGACAGCCAGCCCACCCCCAGGTGGAGGTACGTTAAGATTTCTCACCTGGAATGTGAATGGCGTTGTATCAAAGCTGGATGATTCCGATTTTCTTGCGTATATTTGTGGTTTTCAGTTTTTTGTACGTTTGGTGGAGACTTTCGTTGAAGAGTTTCAGAATACTTGCTTCAATAATACTTTTAATTCTTATGTTGCCCCAGCTCTTAAGTCTCTAACAGAGGTCGGAGATCAGGTGGAGTTATATGCTGCATTAGTCATACCATTTCTCGTTTTGTGACAGTAGTTCCATGCAACTTTAACTGTATGCTAATATTCAAGGTTAGTAAGAACCTTTTCGTTTATGACAGAGATGTGGTTTTAATCTGTGTGTATCTGCCTCCTGCAGATTCTCCCTACTATCAGAGAGCGAGTATTGCTAACGGTGTACAAGAGCTTGAGAATTGCTTGTTACAAATATGAACAGAGCATCCTGACTGCTGGGTGATTGTATGCCCGAACAGGGAATCTTAACGTAGGTGATGTGAATGAATGTTCTGATATGCGATATCACGTTCCATATGAATTTAGAAATTCTCGAGATGTCGTTAAAATTATTATGGCCATGCACTTTTATCCACTTGTCTGAGTTTTGATCTCTATATAATTAACGGTTGTACTGATGGCGATACGAATGGCAACTATACATATGTTTCTGTAACAGGGAATAGTGTCATTTATTATTTTTTGTATCGAAAGAGTTAGTGAAAGACTGTAAATATTTCTTTGTTTGAGAAAATGTATTGACCGCTCACATGTGCTTAAAACTTGGTATGGAATGTCAACCCATTATTACAGAGGAGATTGTACAGAGTTTTCAGGCATGTAAGCATGTTTGGGATCCAAATATGGCAGGGCAGTTTTGTGAAGCAATAAAGTCTTACATGGGTGAAGTAGGGCTGTGTGATAAGGTTAGTGCCAGTGAGATTGATATTGATGCAGCAATGGCGGAATTTAGTGATTGTTTACTCCGGGCGGCTGCACCAGTGAAGAGAGATTTCACAGTTAGAGGAAATAGATGTAGACAATCATGGTTTGATGACGCCTGTTTTGCCGCTAAGCAAAGCTTGAGGTGCCTTTACCGTCCCTATTTACGCACCAAATTGTCTGTGCTTAAAGAGAATTACATGAAAGAAAGGAATATTTACCAACGGTTGATTAATGAAAAAAAAACATATATGGAAGAAATATGATGTCGACACTGCTTTCTAGTTTCACAAATCCAACAGATTTTTGGAGACAGGTTCGTAAAATTAATTCTAAAACATTTGTGAAATGTCCTATCAAAATTGACGCTTGGAAAGATTATTTGAGTGATCTTTTATTAAGGCAGGATAATTATAGAGGACAGCCTGAAGACTGTACTCTTCTCAGTAGTGCGGAATATGAAATTTCGATGCTTGATTCTGATATTACAGTTGACGACGTAAAGTGTGCCATTAGTAAATTAAAGGGAGGCAAATCTGTAGGGATTGATGAAATTACTACGGAGATGGATAAATACATACCAGAGTCGTTGTTGGTAATGTTCACATCGCTACTTAATGCTGCGTTCACTAAGGGACAATATTCAGCCTCCTGGAGGCAATCAATAATCTTCCCAATATTCAAGAAGGGCGATCCATCTATCCCCAATAACTACAGAGGTATATCTAGACCTTATAGTGTCACGACTGCCAGAAGAGTTCCCATTCCCCTGCTGGAGAAGGTGAAACGTGAGTTGCAACGAATGAAAGAAGAGGGCATCATAGAAGAGATTACAGAGCCCACTGAATGGGTGTCTACGATGGTACCTGTGCTGAAACCGTCGGGGGATGTAAGAATTTGCGTCGACTTGAAGAAGCTTAACCAGGCAATCGAGCGTGAGCGCTACATCATCCCGACTGTCGATGACGTCATCCATCAGCTACAGGGCTCATCTGTCTTCTCAAAGCTCGACGCAAAGGCAAGTTTCTGGCAATTGCCCCTTGACAGTTCCACGGCCAAACTCACGACTTTCCTCAGCCCAGCTGGAAAATTTTTCTTCACACGAGTCCCTTTCGGTATTTCCTCAGCTCCGGAAATATTCCAGAGAGTAGTCTCCCAGATCCTGGAGGGCATCGACGGCGTGATCTGTTACTTTGATGACATCCTGTTCCACGGCAAGACCCCTGCCGAGCATGACGCCGTCCTTGGAAGAGTAAAAGAAAGCCTCGATGCAGCAGGCCTTCTGCTGAACCACGAGAAGTGCGAATACCGACAGTCTGAAATCGCCTTCTTGGGCCACATCAGCAGCAGCAACGGGGTGAGACCTGACCCCTCAAAGATCGACGCCATCCAGCAGTTAGCAGAGCCACGTGACGTCAGTGAGGTACGACGCTACCTGGGGCGTTACCTTCCTCGCCTATCGACGACCCTGAAGCCCCTCAACGGCCTTCTTGCTAAGGATGCTGCCTGGACCTGGGGTCCACCTCAAGCAAAAGCGTTTGCTGACGTCAAGGAGCTCCTCACGACCGCTCTGACATTGGCCTACTTTGACCCATCAAAACCGTCCATCGTTGAGGCTAACGCAAGCAGTTACGGCCTGGGAGGCGTGTTGCTACCGGAGCATGACGAGGGCGTGCGCCCTGTGGCGTTCTGCTCGAGAACTCTAACAAAAGCTGAACTCCACTATGCCCAAGTGGAGAAAGAGTGCTTAGCCAGTGTGTGGGCTTGTGAGCGATTCGATCGCTATTTGGTGGGTTTGGACAAAGCCTCACTCTACACTGACCACAAAACCGCTAGTCCCACTAGTCAACATGAAGGACTTGTCTGAAACCCCTCTATGGTGCCAGTGCATGCTGCTCAGAATGATGCGCTACAAGCTACAGGCTATTCATCGCCCTGGCAAGTTGATGGTTATCTATGACACACTCTCCAGAAAGCCCTTAGTAGTCAGTGAAGCCACACAGCATGACGCCGACGTTGCAAGTTACGTCAACATGATCACATCGTCCTGGCCTGCCTCCGACGCCAAGCTTGATCAGATGAGGCGAGACACGCAAAACGACGTGAGTCTGAAGTGTGCGCTAGAGTACACCATAAATGGCTGGCCGCAGTACAAAAAGACGTCAAGCTGGCGGCCAGAGATCTGTACGCTCTCAGGGGAGAACTCAGCGTTCACAACGGTCTGTTGGTTTGAGGCGAGAGGATAGTAGTGCCCACCTTAATGCGACGAGAGGTCCTGGAACATATCCACGGTGGACACATGGGCATAAGAAATTGTCGGGAGAGAGCCAATCAGTCAGTTTGGTGGCCCCAGATCTCTAAAGACATCAAGGACAGGGTGTCCTCCTGTCAACAGTGCCTCGAGAAGAGGCCTACTCAGCCTAATGAGCCCCTTCTGCCTTCGTCGCTGCCTGACCGGCCCTTCCAAAAGGTCGGTGTGGATCTATGTGAAGTCAAAGGAGATTCATACGTTGGGATGGTTGACTACTACTCACGGTCCATCGAGGTGGCCTTCTTGCCAAGCACCGCGACTGGCCACGTGGTTGGTCGCATGAAGAACTGGTTTGCCCATCACGGGATACCGCAGCTCGTGGTATCCGATAATTGCAGCCAATTCACCTCGACAGAGTTTCAGAACTTCGCACGAGTGCACTTTTCGACATCAAACCAGCAGCCCTCACTACCCACAGTGCAACGGTGCCGCTGAGAGAGCGGTGAAGACGGCCAAAGAACTGTTAAAGCAAGAAAAGGGTTTCTTCATGGTGATCCTCAACTACCGCTCCACACCCATCCCTGAGCTTGGGGCCAGCCCAGCAGAGCTTGCCTTTGGTCGGCGCTTACGTACGACGGTGCCGTCTCTACCAGCTACACTGGCTTCCCGTCCTGTTGACCACAACGCTGTTCGAGCGCGTGATGAGGCACTGAAAAGGAAGCAGGAGAACTACGACCGTCATAAGGGAGCGCGACCTCTGCCGGAACTACATCCCGGTGATCCTGTGGTCGTAAGGAAAGATGAGCAGAAGGGCTGGAAGCTGCCAGCGAGGGTGGTTGAGAAGTGTTCTCCACGGTCGTACGTCCTCCAGACACCAAGGGGCCGACTGCGACGCAACCGAAGACACCTGAGACGCCAGTTTTTATCGAGCAAAGACCGCGAGATGATTCGCCAGCCACCCCTCACTCCAGCCTTGGGATCAGACACCACTCGCCTGCGTCAACAACTGTCGGAGCCTCGCCTAGATCCGCCCTAATCTCCTCAGCCTGCAGGGCAGCCGCCGCTACTCAGTTACTTCTCTTTGCACTCACAAATGCCCCATGCATAGCCACAAAGCAGTCATCAAAACTTGGCAGTAGTTTTCACAACCAATAGGCACTTACTAGCATTTTAGTCTGGTCCAGCTTCTTCCTGCATGCCCTTGGGCCATCTGCAGGTTCCACACCTTACAGCTTCATCCCATCACCTCTGCAAGGACGGGAAGCACACTCAAGACACACATGCTGCAAGAACACAGACCACCCACTTTCCAAGATGGAGGGATGGATGCAGTTTTATGGACCATCACCCTCTGTAGGCTATGTAAGGCCATTGGTCACAATCAATCATTTGAGCAGGTTGGAATAAGAAAAGTCAAGTCGCATCTTTTCTAGTTCTTCACTTCTTATGAATCCCTTAGGGAGACAGAGTGGGTCTATTCTTACCCCCAACTTGCAGGGGGATTTCAAAGTGGAGAGTGCAGTGACACTCTACATGCATGCACTGCTCTCCAGTTGCTTTCTCCCCTTTTCTGGTGTGACAAAACGCATATTCCCACTAGGCGTTTGTTGTTGTTTAATTATGCAGTGGGGTGGGTATTGTCTGCCAGATATAGACATTTTGCCAGACCGGTGCATGTAGATGAAGGAAAAATGCTCTGTGTGTGTAGGACTTGAGAAAGGAAAATAAACAATGAATCTTGTTTTCCTGCCTGAGGTGAGAATTACTTAATAGAGCATTTAATCTGAAATTAAGCCCATCTCGGTTGATATAACTTAGTATTTATACAGCCGAACGAGGATTGGTCAATTAGGAAAAAACGATACTGAAGACCATCACTGATCCTGTGATTGGACGGGAAAGGCGAGAAGTTTTTGGCGGGCGTATATAACCCGTGTTGTCCCGAAGTGCGGGGCGCCCGTACAAGTTTTTTTTTTTATAGGAACAGACCTCATGAAGGAAACGGTGCCCTGTTCCCATGGTTCCCTGCTGGATAAGCTGTAACAAGATGAAGTTTCCACTACGAAAAGTTCCAAAACAACGCCCAGTCTAGAAGGCCGTTTCCACGTGTTTCGCCTTATCGCCCAGAGGGCAGAATGGAGTTCTGCGCTTGCTCTCGCCTGAGAGAAAACTACAGCGACGGGTTTTCAAGCCTCTCCCTCAGAAATGTTCCTCCACGGAGGATACGCTGGACTGTCACTCCTTAACTAGAAGATAACCCCGGAGTTCTCCAGTGGTCGAGGAAAGCCCCGCTCCAAGAGAACTGTTGGCTCCGCACACGTGCCTATTTTTCCTATGCCCTCATCTGTCCCGACGCGTGTACATGGAGGCCTAGCCGTGTCGTCTGCTAGTGCCCTCACCCCGGCCACGGCTACACTTCACATCTACGATCATCCCCAGAGCTCTTCCTCCACTCCCAGGCCAAGTTCAAGTCTCAGGACCCCTCCTCATCTATTGGAAGAGACGAATACAGCCTGCCCGCTCAGATGCCGGAATTCTCCATTCATCGTCTGTGAAAGTGTTTTTCTGAATGGATATCCCAATCCCCCTCCCCCCTCCAGCTCACCACCCCCTCGCCACGTGCGGGTGAAGTAGCCTCTGATTGGCTGTGAATTTTCATCGAGCTCAGTTAAGTATCTCACTGGTCTGGCAGACTACTTATATAAGGGTTTTATTTTGGGGAATGATTTTAGATCACCATGATTAGAATTATTATTTGGTAATTTGATTGTAGCAACTATATCATACTTAAGCATTTGATTTTCCTGAAAAGTAAAGAGTTTGAATTGCGATTTCTTTGTTCCCACTTCTCATTTTTAGACTTGTGTCATCTATGTTTGAGTGAGAATGGAAGGTTCGAGTAGGTATGTGCAGTTCACCCCTAGACTAGAAACGATCCAAAATTAAAGATTTTAATAATCTTATACCAACTCGTAACATCTGGTTTCCAGTCTAATTTGGCCTCTGACGCCTCATCCACTGGGTAATTGTCACATAGCAACCACCTCACACTGACAATTAAAAGTCTTCACAATGAAAAACAAGAAGGGCAAAGCCCATACGACTCACATGCTTGACCTTGACATTTACATTACCTTGACCTTCAGGTGACCTTCAAGGTCAAGGTCAAACAAATAAACCTAGCAATGACATCATACACTAAGAAATGCTTTACACATTTTTCCTACCAAAATACACGTAGCCTTGACCCAAGGTCAAGGTCATCCAAGGTCATGCAACACAAAGTTGTTAATTCAAGACATAGGAAGCACAATAGTGCTTATTGGCACTTTCTACCATGAGTTATGGTCACTTTTAGTGGTTCACTACCCCATTATGGTCACATTTCATAAGGGTCAAAGTGACCTTGACCTTGATGATATGTGACCAAATGTGTCTCATGATAAAAGTATAACATGTGTACTACAATGTTACGAAGTTTGGAAGAGTTATCTTCCATAGTTCAGAGTCAAGGTCACTTCAAAATATGTATACAACCCAACTTTAAAGAGCTCCAGTGACCTTGAAGCAAGGTCAAGTCACTATGTATATTTTTTACGCCTTATTATCCTACACCATCATGCCAAATTGGGTGTTGATAGACTTAATAGTCTCCGAGAAAAATCCAACGTTATAGTTTTTTTTTACGGATTACAGGACGCCTGGACCCCCGGAAGCACAACACGGGTGACCTATTATGAAAGTATAACATGTGTACTACAATTTTATGAAGTTTGGAAGAGTTATCTTCCATAGTTCAGAGTCAAGGTCACTTCAAATTATGTATACAATACAACTTTAAAGAGCTCCTGTGACCTTGACCTTGAAGCAAGGTCAATCAAACTGGTATCAAAAGATAGGGATTACTTTGCCCTATACACCATATATAGGTCAGGTATCCAATCTCTAAAACTTCAGAGAAAATTGGAAAAATGTGAAAAATGGCTGTTTTTTAGACAACATTTACGGCCCCTGCGACCTTGACCTTGAAGCAAGGTCAAGTGACTATGTATGTTTTTTGACGCCTTGTCATCATACACCATCATGCCAAATTGGGTGTTGATAGACTTAATAGTCACCGAGAAAAATCCAACGTTAAAGGTTTTTTAGGGATGACACCATGCCCGGACGGACGAAACAGGTGAGTACATAGACTCACTTTTGCTTTGCATGCGAGTCAAAAAGAAGACACAGTCAACTTGGCTTCATCAGTACATGTATCTCTGCTTAGGACTGCTTGTAGCTACAAGTCTATGATTTATGATTGTGTGATGACATCAAATATTCTCCTGTAGCAAGTTTTTGACCAACTGGTCTTTACTACTGGACAACAACATTTAGCCAGGAGTAGGTTAGTCCCACAGGAATATCAAAAAGCTCAGGGGAAATACAATACAATAAAATATGATAAAATAGATCCCAGGAACATTTCTCTTGCTACTATTCCAAAATGTATTCTCTAACACACACACACACACACACACACACACACACACACACACACACACACACACACACACACACACACACACACACACAGCCAACAGTCAGGATACCATGTATACTAGAGAGCACTCTGAGACCGAGAACCTCCACCAAGGAAGCCGCAATTTCTCTTCCATGAAGTCTAGTTCAGTTTAGCATCTGCTGGAGGTCAATGAGTGCTGAATGCATACACCCGCATCATCAGTAGTTTGACAACATTAGCTTTGGGATATGTGTGATAACAATTCTCTTCCTGCTTGTAAAATTTTCCAAAACAATATAACAGATGAGCTCCACAAGTTCACAGATTGTTCCTGGGGTGAAACCCTGACCGTGCACCCAATTTCATCACAATCCATTTTGAATTTTTTTTAGTCATTTTCCCAAATAACTACTCACAAATATTAACAGCACAGTGAGGGAGCACACTAGAAAAAAATATAATCTGCAGAAAGTCAGTAAGAAGAATAAAAACCGCTGGCGCTGAACCTCCAGGTTTTGGCACTAAAAAAAAGAAAGATTGGGTTCGAACCTGCAACCTCTCGAGAAAAAAGGGGGGAAAAACACACCAAAAACACAAAAAAACAGGTCGGGTTCGAACCAGCAACCTCTCAAAAAAAGAGGGGGAAAAAATTTCTGCGCGGATTCAAACCAGTTTACACATGACCTCACATTTTGCACTGTAAATTGTAGAAAAATGGATGATAGTTCATGAAATTTGAGTGGTCTTTTACATTTTAGGATACTCAAGGTCTATTTCTGCCAAGTTTAATATTGATTCACTGCCATTAGGCCACGCGAACAGACTACCAAGTTGCTGCGCTCAGACAGAGTGGCTGTTCGAAGGTTCGGACCGGTGACACTCAGACAGAGTGGCTGTTCGAAGGTTCGGACCGGCCGCGCGGGTGGACAATTTTGACTGTAAAATGGTATTTTTTAAAGCAAAGGCGATTTTTTTCTTCTGGGGAGGATCATGAAAACCATTTATGTAATTGGTGAGCGCTCGTACAGCGTGGGAGAAATGCTGCTGGTGACGGGAGAGAAGGAAAAGGCGAAATATTATCGCCATTCCGTCAACCCCAATTTTGAGGGGGGAGGTTTTCGAGTTTACGACCTAAATAAATCACTTTCTTTTCAAACCTCGATTCAGAAAATTTGATACATTCAATCGGACCTAACTTCCAGTAAGTGTGCAAAATGTCAAGGAAATCCGTCCAGCAGTTTTTGAGATATCAGCTGTTAAGTCGAGACAGACACACAGACATACAGATAAAATTACGTCACGTTATTGATTACATCACACATTTTGCATTTCGCCATTCCATCAATTGACTATTTAGGAAGGTGCTTTCAAGTTTACGACCTTACAAAACCACTTTCTTTTCAAGTGTCGATTCTGAAAATTTGATACATTCAATCGGACCTAACTTCCAGTAAGTGTGCAAAATGTCAAGGAAATCCGTCCAGTAGTTTTTGAGAAATCAGCCGTTAAGTCGGGACTGACAGACTGACACACAAATAAAGTCTGTAGGACCTCCAGTAAACCTGGAGGGATAAAGGCCAATGGTTACATGACAACACTTACTTTCACTGTGTGTAACATCAGGATAAAAAAAAAAGAAGTCTATGCATATCAGGAAAAGGAAGTATGGGATAAACAGAATTCTGAAAATACAAGTTGTGCTCTACAGTCTCTTGTTCAAAAGTTAAGTAGCTTCAGAAACAAGAGAGCACATGTGTTTTGCTCTGTTCCAAAAGATTTTTCCTCTGAACTTTTTCCCTTCTACAAGAAAACCCATTGTTCTCTCTTCCACACTGACTCATGATATTACATAACACATTCTCATCTCTTTTTTCTTAATGACAGTTTTTCCCCACAAGAACAAACAAACTTTCAAACTGCATCGCCAGTAGTTTTCATCAAATGTGTGCAAGACTTATCAGCTTCAAACTGTGCTGCCTTCACAGACATATATATGCATTCATGGGCAACTCAGTATAATCAGGCTCACAAATCACATGGAAACATTTGGAGAAATTGACACAATCATTTATCTGATGACAAAACAAAGAAGTCAGGGATGCTTCAAAACTTTCTCATAGATATTTGGCCTTTTCTAAAATTTGGCTACTCATCAAAAAGTGTTTAAATGGCTACACCTCACCACCACATCAGACAAAATCAATTTTTTTTAAAGGAAAAAAGAAAGAACACTACATACTCCAGCCTCCCTTTTACTGGGACATTCACTTTGAGAAATTGTCTGTAGTTGCAGATTTGATCTGACCAAGTCACTTGAAAATTGTAATCTGACGTCAAACATTCAAAACTAAAATTAGGAAATACTTCTAAAATACTAGGTTTTGTTATCAGGGAGCAATTTTGAGCGCGCAAATCTGTCACACCCCCTTCCTCCTCCCCCCCCCCCCCCACCAGCAAAAGGGATGACGACTGCAGCATTGATGGGTAGCGGCGACATCAGCGTTGGTGGGAACTTGTCTCTAGTCGTAGCAGAAGGGGTGACGACCACACCGTTGATGGGTACTCGTCTTTGTAGCAAAAGGGTTTACGACAACAGCGTTGATGGTCAGGCACCTCTGAGACGAGTTGGAGGGAATACTCTGTCACAGCAGGGACTTCGGGGCGAGCCTTGTGCTCTACTTGCGTGGTCAGTCCGAAGTGAAGAGGATGACGGTTCTCGTTGCTTTTCATGAACCTCAATGCTGAGGGGGCGAGCCTCTCATGTCGTGACACGCTGTGGTGACCTCTTGACTCCACCCAAATTTTGGGAGGTAGCTGCAGTCTCAAACTAAATTATCGTTGCATTTCCCATAATTAACTATTCCCTGAGGGACTAATGTTCTAGCGTCTCCAACAGGACTCTGACAGGAGGCTTCCTTAATGCCTGACACGCCATGCTGGCTGCACCTGCACTGGGATCTCTAGATAACAATAGCTGCTTTCTCTATTCCTTCCCTTCCAGTGACCCTAACTTCAATGTGGCTTTGTTCACAGATGGGCCTGGATAACAATCGCTGCCCTCTCTATTCATTCCCTTGATCCACTTGGCTGAACTCACAGATGGGGGACCAACACATCAGTAAGCTGGCTGGACTTCCCAAGGGAGGGAACGACAGGCTCATGACCATGAAACTCCCACTGATGGCTGGAAGGAAGCATCTCACCATCATCAGTGCCTACGCCCCATCCATGACCAACCCAGATGAAGTGAAAGCAAAGTTTTACGAAGATCTTCACACTGTCATTGTCGACGTTCCAAAGGCGGACAAACTCATCTTGCTAGGTGACTTCAACGCAAGAGTTGGCAAGGACAACGTTGCATGGGAAGGAGTCCTTGGACATCATGGAGTGGGCCACTGCAACAGCAACGGTCTTCTCTTGCTCCAGACCTGCACTGAGCATGAACTGCTGATCACCAACACGATCTTCCGCCTACCTACCCGTAACTGGACGTCATGGATGCACCCCCGCTCAAAGCACTGGCATCTTATTGACTACGTCATCGTGAGGAAGATGGACAGGCAGGATGTACGAGTGACCAAGTCCATGTGCGGCGCTGAATGTTTGACAGACCACTGCCTCATTATCTCCAAGTTCAACATCCGCATTCAGCCTAAATGACGCCCCCAAGGGAAAAAGGCCCCAAAACGGCTGAATGTTGCCAAGTTGAAGACCGCCAGCTGCAAGCAGTCCTTTGTGGACGCTCTGGAAGAGCGCTTGAAATCCACCTCTCCGGACAACCAGAATGTGGAGGCAGATTGGGCGTCACTCAGTGAGCTGATTTACACCACAGCTACAGAGACCCTTGGGCCCCAGACCAAGAAACACAAGGACTGGTTTGATGAGAACTGCGAAGACATCAAGCAGTTACTGGATGAGAAACACCACCACCACCAAGCTTGCCTCAATAACCCAGGTCCACGGCAAGAAGAGATGCGTTCTACAACATACGCAGAACTGTACAGCAAAAGCTCCGTCAGATGCAGGACGATTGGCTCAGCAACAAAGCCGACGAGATCCAAGGCTATGCAGACAGGCGTGACTATAAGAACTTCTACAACGCCTTGAAAGAAGTGTATGGCCCCACGTCCTCAGGATCAAACCCCCTCCTCAGCGCAGACGGTAACACACTCATCACAGACAAAGAGAAGATCTTGGAGAGGTGGGCCGAACATTTCGACAACGTCCTAAATCGCCCTTCGACAATCAACGAAGAAGCCATCAATCGTCTCCCCCAAGTGCCCACCAACGAAGCACTGGATGACCCCCAACCTTGCTTGAGACCCAGAAAGCAATTTGTCTTCTCTCCAGTGGCAAAGCACCTGGTTTAGACGCCATACCAGCTGAGGTCTACAAGGAGGGGGGAACAGCCCTGACTGAAAGGCTCCACCAGCTGTTTCTCTTGACGTGGGAGCAAGAGACGATTCCGCAGGATTTCAAAGATGCCTCCATCATACATCTCTATAAGCGAAAAGGAAAGAGACAGGCTTGTGACAACCACAGAGGCATATCACTGCTTTCTATCGCAGGAAAGATCCTTGCCAGAATCCTGCTCAACCGCCTCACAGCCCACCTTGACCAAGGACTCCTGCCTGAAAGTCAGTGTGGATTCCGAAAAGAACGAGGAACCATCGACATGGTGTTCGCTGCCAGGCAGCTGCAAGAGAAATGTCAGGAGCAGAACTCCGACCTGTTCTCCACCTATGTTGACCTGACCAAGGCTTTTGACACCGTTAGCAGAGAGGGCCTGTGGAAGATCATGGCCAAGTACGGTTGCCCAAGGAAATTCATCGTCTTGGTGCAACAATTCCACGAGGGCATGCAGGCCAGAGTCCAGGACAGCGGAGAGTCATCTGACCCTTTCCCAGTCACAAACGGGGTCAAGCAGGGCTGCGTCCTGGCACCAACACTGTTTAGCCTCATGTTTTCCGCCATGATGTCAGAGGCCTTCAGAGACGAGGACGTTGGTGTCAACCTGAGGTACCGCACAGACGGCAAACTGTTCAACCTGCGGAGGCTCCAGGCAAAAAACAAGGTTATGACAGACATCATCAGAGATCTGCTGTTTGCTGATGACCGTGCCCTCAACGCTGTCTGAGAAGCCGACATGCAACGAAACGTTAACCTGTTCTCCAGCGCCTGCATAAACTTTGGTCTGACGATCAGTACAAAGAAGACTGAAGTCCTCCATCAGCCCGCGCCTGGAAAGCCCTACGTTGAGCCCAACATCACTGTCAACGGCCAAAGACTAAGCACAGTGAACCGTTTCACATACCTAGGCAGCACACTGTCTCAGAATGTAACCATCGATGACGAAGTGAACATCAGAATTGCCAGCCAGCTCCACTTTTGGCAGGTTATACCCAAATGTCTGGAACATAAGAGGCATTACCATTCAGACCAAGCTGAAAGTATACCGGGCAGTGGTGCTTCCCACACTGCTATATGCATGTGAAACATGGACTGTCTATCAACGCCATGCTAGAAAACTGAACCACTTTCACACAACAAGCCTCAGGAAGATCCTCGGCGTAAAGTGGCAGGACAAAATTCCAGACACAGTGGTACTGACCAAAGCAGGTCTCCCAAGCATCTTCACCCTCCTGATGCAGTCCCAGCTTCGTTGGGCAGGGCACGTAATCCGAATGCCAGATGAGAGACTGCCAAAGAGACTCTTCTATGGCGAGCTCCAGCACGGCCAGCGGTCCCACGGTGGGCAAAATAAGCGCTTCAAAGACACCCTGAAAGCCTCACTGAAAGCTTTTGCCATCAACCCAGACACGTGGGAACGAGCTGCAGTGGACCGATCCACCTGGTGCTCTTCCATCCACAAAGGTGCCAAGACATGCGAGGCAAACAGGATCACCGCCGCAGAAAAGAAGAGGCAAGCCCGAAAGGCCCGTGCTGTCAACCCTCCTGGAGGCGTCCCACTCGTCTCATGTCCCTTCTATTCCCGAACCTTTTGTGCCAGGATTGGCCTCGTCAGCCATCTGCGCACGCACAGACAGAGCCAGTCCCAGCAACCCCCCGGATGACTAGAGTGGTCCTCGTCGACTCGACGGACGAACAACATCACATTGCTGGAACCTCAGACAATGTTTAGTATCCAATAAAATGTCCAACGATGATCAAATGTGATCAATATATAATTCATTCACATGTGACATAGGATGTCAAAATAATTAATGGAATTTATGGGAGATCACAGGGATTTTCAGTCTAAGATTCAGAGCTTGTAGTTTCCAATCATATGGAGGCACTGACAAGTGTCCAGGATTCAATGGTAACCAGAGTTGCTCTTTGTTCCATCAGAAATTAGGCGCACTCGTCAAAGTCGCAAAAGATAAATAATATTGATAATTGAGAGAGTTTTCAACTACACTAGGTGGCTGGCATGGACGACAGGTCGTAATGTACAGTTACAATAAAATGGATTGAACCAATCAACATGAATGGGGAAATTTTTCTCATTCACCCCACAACAATGTAAGCCTACGACCTATATCCACAGGGAGTAAGTACCAAGCAGTCCCAACCCTTTTCAGGGAATCGCCAGCAATGCTCGTCATACCTGGCCAGTTTTCTTCTCAAGGGCTCACTCAATGTCAGCCTTCATGCTTGATTTATAACGCGACTGTATTCAACCATTCATGATTTCTTAATTGTTTCATTCAGTTATTCGTTCATCCATTCATCCAACCACTGATTCATTCTTTATCCATCCACCAATTCATTCATTCATCCGTTCAATACTTTCTTTATCCATTCATTCATTCAATCGTTCATCCATTCATTCATCTTTCCATCCATCCATTCATTCATTTTTTTATCCATCGACCAATTCATCCATGCATCCATCCATCCACTCATTTCTTCATCTTCCATCCATTTACTCATTAATCTACTCATCAACCGATCCATCTATCTATCATTTTATTAATTCATTCAATCACTCTTTACCCCATTAACTCCCCAGAGGGCCATGCCTACACACCGTCCAGCCGAGAGGGGTAACCATCAGGTCTCCAGTGAACTTTGCTCTGCTCCTGCATGTCCCAGGCGTTTTTGCCGTCCCTCTCTGTAATCCAGGGCTGGGATTGCTTGGCGATTTCCACGAACTTCACTTGATGATGATGATGATGATGATGATGTCCACTTGTATGGCGCACATATCCATGCTGGCAGCATGCTCAAGGCGCAGGAGATTGGGGGGAAGGGAGAAAAAGTTAACAAAACAAAGACTGTTGAACAGTCTTTCAGTCAGGTATGTCCTTTCATTTAAGACTATTTACACAGATCCCAAGTCAGAAAAAGGTGAGTCTTCAGAGTGCTCTTGAAGTCCTCTAGTGACTTCGCTTCTCGCATGTTCTGGGGGAGCGCATTCCACAGGGTTGGACCACAGCAGGAGAACGAGAACTTCGGATGAGTAGTAGGGGATTCCTGCCAGATTTATTCCCACGTTCACGTCCTTGTTACTCATCCTGAAGCAGACCCAGAGGTGCGTCAATGCAAGAACTGAGTGGACGTTATAGTAGCAAGGAATGGACATGTTATTAAAAAGTAAGAGTTTGAGTTTTATTGCGGCTTTCCGCCCAGTCCTGGGTGTTCAAGTCTCACGTTTTTTCTCCCTGATTATCAGACAGCACTTTTCGTCATTCCGTCTAATGTCCCTGTATAGCATGCAGTCAGGTAGGAAATTGATCTACCAATGTTACCTTTTACAGTCTTTTCCATTACAGTCCCTAAATGCACTCGGGTTTACTACGGTGTGGGGAGATGCAGTACGAATTAAGCACCTTGCTCCGAACACTGTCCCCCCTGATCTCAAACGACTGTAGGTGGAACACCACAATTTATGCGTTGTTGTTTGAAGAAATTCAACTGCTACCGATGTAGCAGTAACGGGTTTTAGTGATCTGTACCACTTTTGGGTAGGCTAGGGAATATTTAACACAAATCAACACCTAATGAAAGAAAACCCAACCCAGCCAATCTCTAATACCTGTTTCTTTGCATTCTCATTTTCTTGTAACATTAAAACATTTTTTTGACCTCCAAAACAATGGGCAAAGCATATCAATTTAAAGTGAGTTAGAGATTAACCCTGCATTTCGTTGTTCTCGCGTTCATCTCTGCTACGAAGCGTAGCATGTTGAGGTTTTGATTGGTTAATGATTAATGACTTAAAGAGCACATTATCATTAAAAGTTGGGGGTTATGGAGGCCCATTTCGGATACACGAATCCCCAAAATGATTTTACATTCAATGTCATCTCTCTTGATCGAGAAGACGACTTAGTAAAAGCATTAGGGTCGATTATAATTGAAATAATAGGAAGATAACCATCACCAGTCATAAATGAAATCTCAAAATGTGTGTCGTCTGCTACTTCATACGGGTATAAATGCCGACGTTTACTGCAGATATCAAACCGTGACATACAATCCAACCTGCCATGGTGGATGAAAGCACTAAAATATAAACTTCTTTGAAATTTGACAAAAATCGCCACGTCTGCCACTTCCATACTTCCATGACTATAAACTCCATGGCTCGAAGCATGTTTTCTTAGAAGTCCATGGAGTGACTCCCATTCAATGCGACGTTTAGTATGAGCCAATAAAATGCGAATACGGGCGCTGCATTTTCATTTTTGCTAGGCACAACAGGTGGCGCAATCTAGTGTGAAGCAATTAGAGGGTTTCTGAGATGCTCCAGCTGCCGCGAGACCTTGACAGAATGTTGACCTCTGCCACTGGGTGAAAGGTTACTGCAGGAATGCTGGGATTGGTTTGCTACGATAGCCGAGATGAAGCAGAGAACAACAGAATGCAGCCAAAGGGAGAGAACTCACATGTTTTTGTCCAGGGTGCTGCAGTTTTCTCCCTTATATCCTTCCCAGCAGACACACTGGCCTTGGCGGCAGGCACCAAAATGGCAGGCTGGATCGCAGCCACACTCTCCTGGCCCGATACAGGACGCTCCTGATAACAGATACCAGGAATCATAACACACCCATTGAAGGGTACACATGAAGCAAAATGCGGCAATGAGACGTACACAATCAGCTGGTGTCATTCAATACGGTACAGAAAAAAGGAGAGAACCCGCCAGTGAGCCCACTGAAATAATTATATCACCATGCAAGCATATAATACATATTGTGTGTGTGTGTGTGTGTGTGTGTGTGTGTGTGTGTGTGTGTGAGTGTGTGTGTGTGTGTGTGTGTGTGTGTTTGTGAGTGTGTGTGCGTGTGTGTGTGTATGTATGTTTGTGTGTGTGTGTGTGTGTGTGTGTACATGTATATCGTAGTCGGTTGACCATCGGAGTCGATTATGTTGTTAGTGCACTCTTTGTTGGTGGGTGCGGGAGTGGTTCGTCAGTCCTAACCTGACGTGCATTGTAAATGGCGAGCCAAGCGAGTATCTCGCAAGCGGGGCTAGCCGTGCCGTTGTAAGACGGTGAGTGGCTCGCGTGGCTCGCAAGACTTGGCGAGCTGATTTTCTGCAGCTCGCGCAGCTGGCGAGCTAAAACAAAATGGCGACTACCCGCATTGGAATTCAGTTTCTCGATGGGACTTTTTTTTTTCATTTGTCGCGTTGCGACGGAGGAATGGGACAGAATATTAAAACGTAAGTGTTCTTTCAGTATTCTTGAGTAATTTTACGTGGAATGGGAATAGGGAGGGTGTGGAATTCTACTAGTTTGTTTCAGTTGTGCTCGTTACTTTCCACGCTATAGTTCCACATTAGTCGTCTGCTTCGGTATGGCAGCAACAATCAACATATTATATGATCATCATGATAATCATGATTGGTAATTTTACAGAACAGCGTTGTAAATACTTGAGATTTTGTGGTCGCATTGGGGACGTTGGGGTCGAAAAATATGCAGTCATAATCTAGGTCAGAATCGTCAAGAAACTCCAATAATAACACCCGTTTCAAACCAGCTCTGTCGGGCGACGCCATAATAGATAAACTCGCCTTCTGTTTGCCCGTTGTAAACAGCATCTCGCGCTCGCCAATCTCGCTGCGAGACATCTCGCTTGGCTCGCCGACTTACAACACGCGTCTGGACGCACAGTGAGACAGTGGGGGCAGTGGAAGGAGGCTGATGGTGGCGCAGATGCAGACGCCTTCATGCGATGCCTGACGGCAGTGATCTTTTCTTGGCGGCACTCTTTAAACTTTTTGACGGCCCTGTTGGTTGCTGCACGCCAGCCAGCTCTGTCCTGGGCGCTGTTTTCCAGCTCTGCCACAGCAACACCTGCATTTTAAAGATATTTCTTGATGCAGTCATTGTAGCGCTTTTTTGGCCGTCCAGGGTTCCTGTGTCCCTGCTCAAGTGCGCCGTAATGGAGCTGACGTGAGATGCGAGAGCTGTCCATGCTAATCACATGACCCGTCCAGCGAAAACGGGCCTTTACAATCATGTCCTCTGTGCTGACAACGCTTACTGTGTCGAGAACTTCAAGGTTAGTCACTCTGTCCTGCCGCCTGATGCCAGTGAGTGACTTCAGTGACCTCGCATGGAAACGCTCAAGCTGTCTGACGTGTTCCTTGTACAGCGTCCACGTCTCACAGCTATAGAGGAGACTCATGAACACGACTGCCTTGTACACTTTGATTTCCGTGGACAGCTTGATGTTCCTGTGATTCATGACTCGCAAGCGTAGGCGACAGTGAGACTGGCTAGCTCTTCTGGTACGAGCCGCGATCTCCTTGTTGAGTTAAGTATCTAATGTTATGACGCTCCCCTGGTACCTGTAGCGGTCGACTGCCTTCAGCTCAGTTCCATCTATGAACACCTTCGGAGGAAGGGCTCAGGTGCCTGCAGCAGGATGTTGCAGGACTTCTATTTTGTCGAGACTTATAGTGAGGCCGAAGAGTTGAGGCGCTTGCACAAATCTGTCAACGATGATCTGGAGATCAGGCTCCGAGTGTGCCGTAATCAGCGAACAGTGCGTTAAGGATAAGTCACTCGAGCATCTTAGTTTTGGCGTTCAGACTGCGTAGATAAACAGAGAGCCACCCAATCTGTAACCAAGGTACACTCCATCTCAAGGTCACGTAGAGCGTGGGTCAGTACATGGGTGAAGAAAAGGTTAAACAAGACGGGAGCGAGGACGCAGCCCTGCTTCACATCTTTTGTGATCTCGAATTGTGTTGAGACATCGCCAGCGGAGAGGCAAGTCCCTCCATGCCATAGTGGAGGAGACGAATGAAGTTGATGAACCTTCTGGGGCAGCCAAAGCTTAGCGAGTATCCCAGATAGCATGAAAACGTTTTAAAAACATTTTTTTTATGTTTTCCAGAAACGTTTAAAAAACGTTTGCAGAAAACATTTCCAAAATGTTTTCTTGCACATTTTATTAACGTTTTAGAAATGTTTCTTGTAAACGAAAATCAAACCAAAATCAAACCAATCTAAAACGTTTTTAAAATGTTTAATAATGGTTTGAATTTTGTTTCTTTTCCGTTTACCAGAAACGTTTCTAAAACGTTAATGAAATGCACAGGAAAACATTTAGAAAACGTTTTCTGACCATGTTAATCAAATGTTTCTGGAAAACATAAAAATGTTTTTAAAACATAGAATGGCACAGAAAGCAAGTTCTGGAAGATGTGCTCAGATTAGTAATAATACATCAGGAAAAAACAAGGAATTCTCTATTGACATAAACATATCTTTATTTCTGAATTTGACAAGAAAGAAATGCAAATATCATAACAATTAGAGAGAGTTTGAGAGAGAAAGAGAGAGAGAGAGAGAGAGAGAGAGAGAGAGAGAGAGAGAGAGAGAGAGAGAGAGAGAGAGAGAGAGTCACAATGTTTACAAGTATGCCTCATTGGCATTTGTAATTTTACAGCTTCTTGTCTACGCTTTAAAGCATAATACAAATACATAGCTATTGATCTTATTGTATAATGATCACTATCTGAAAATAAACGTCCAACATTTCTCAAGTCAGTAATTTTGTACAAGTATTTCCGCCTTAGATCTTCATTTACTGGGCAGCCATACAGCAAGTGAAATTCGCATTCAAATTCATCTCTACAGGAAGGACAAACATACAATGCATCTGGATTCCCGGGATTATAGCACAATTTGTGAGGGTATAATTCACTAAATCCAGAATGGAACTGTATGTACACATCACGAAAAGGCTTTTTATCAAACGCATAGACAATTTTCTCTTCCCCACCTTAGCTTTATCTGGCAATAAAATCTATACCTAGCACTACTTAGCAATGCCCGTTTCCAGTCATTACAGAATTCAATGATCAAACAGCTTTTCAGTTCCTTAATGAATTCTCTTTCATTTGACTACACTTTGACTCACCCATACTCGTTCAAAACCGTGCTTACATAACAACACTTTGATATGATATGCTCAATTTTCCAGGCTAGAATTCATTTGCATTTTGTATATCAACTGTGGGTATCGAAAACTTTCCATACGGAGTAATCCCAACCCGTACCTTACTGAATGTATGATGGCATTTACCTGAAGTGGATACCTACCCGTTTCTCCATAAACAATTGGGTTTGGTGCCTTTATGGGTAGATTTAAGAATCTCTTCAAAATGTCCAAATGTACACTTTCTATTAAAGATTAGTTACACAGTCCCAACACTTCTGAGGAATATAACACTTTACTGAGAACTTGAGTCCAACATTTTGAAAAAAGCATCTGGTGACAGACACTGCAACCTTCTCACACATCTTGCAAGTTGTGTTGCACTGGCTTTCGCTTTCTGCACAAGATCCATTTGAAGCAGATTTGACGATAGCCTAGTGGTGAACAAAGATCCCAGATATCTATACTCCGAAACCACTTATAACAGCTCATTACCCAAATACCACCTTTTGTGTTCTGCCAAATAGCCCCCATTCCTGAATACCATAACCTTTGTTTTTTCCCTATTTACCATGAGACCAATATCATCGGCACCTCTCTTCAGGGTATTCAGTTGGTTTTGCAAACCCATCACAGAGTCGGATACAAACACTATATCATCAGCAAAAAGTAATAAGTATATGATGACATTGCTAGGCATTATCTGGATACCATGTTTACCATTCTTAATTACTAGAGAGAGAGAGAGAGAGAGAGAGAGAGAGAGAGAGAGAGAGAGAGAGAGAGAGAGAGAGAGAGAGAGAGAGAGAGAGAGAGAGAGAGAGAGAGAGAGAGAGAGAGAGAGAGAGGGGGGGGAGGAGTAGGCATCCTGGCAGCCATCACCGTTATTATATAGAGCTTCTGTCAGCCCCACTCTCCATTGCTGCCTGTCTTTTTCTTTCCTCCCTCAGCTTCCTTCCCCCATCTCTCTCTGCTGCAAAGCGCAGCCAGATCTTCATTGAGTTTTCAATATCTTGGTCCGCTGCATTGGCCGTTGCAGGGTTTGCTTTCACAGATTCTGAAAAGATCCCAAGGGGAAAATTTGCTTGATAACTGTTCACTTACAGAATGTGCGTGAGTCTGTTGTAAATCTGTGTATTAATTTTCCGCAATCAGGCTTGATTAATTGTCTATCCTTCATTAAGCTTCATTCCCTTTCATAGTATGTTAAAACTAACACTCACATAATCATGTCTTCATTGCAAGAAGCTACATCACTGAAAGTCTACTGACTGTGATAACTCAAATTAATAATTACACAATTAAACCTTGCAAGCAATACTTTTCCACCAAAACCAAAATTTGCAAACACACACACAACACACATCACTAGGTGTACTTACTCAACACAACACTGCACAAACGCAGTTTGTTGAAAGGGATCTTCTGGTGGTTGTTGCCCTTCCAGTTGTAGTGACGGGCACATCTATCACTCATGAGTTTGCCCATGATGCGCCGCACCAGTTTGGGCATATTTGTGCCACCAGTTGCTGACAGCCCCCTAACCTGAAGGAGCAATTGACAAATGAAAATAAAGAGAGATAAAAAGAGTTACTTCTCATTTGCTAGAAAAAAATCGTGTTTCAAATGAGAGAGAGAGAGAGAGAGAGAGAGAGAGAGAGAGAGAGAGAGAGAGAGAGAGAGAGAGAGTAAAATTGGTAAAAAGGATTTACTTGTCACCTCATATTGTATTGTCAAAATGGAGGAGTTAACTCCCCTTAGACCACAAGATGAGAAAAGAGCAGGGCAACACACTTGGGGCCAAAGTCAGAAATCAAAGGAAAACTAGCAAAGAAGACCTATTGGGGAGGTGATATAACTCAGCCAAAATTTCATTTGTATCATGTTACTGGACTGGGAAGATAAATCAATTGAACTCAAGAGAGGATATAACCCAGGAACCATTTTTCATGCACCTTTTGTTGTAATCTTTGGAGGAAGTCATGACTGGGCTTACGTGTAGATACTGAAATGGAGCTTCTTCAGAGCTTAGATCTGCTTTTTCAAGGAGAGACAAAAAAGAGTCTTACTTACCAAAGCTTCTTCGCTGACTTCTGTGAGCTTCCCCTCCAGCTCCTCCAAGTCTTGAGGGGTCTGAAGGAGAAGCCCCAGGTCCCCAGGAATCTCTCGGTCAGCATCTCTGGATTTTTCTTTTATCAGGCAGGCTAGGAGTTGCTTAGTCTCCCTGGTGTCTCTTTGGATCTCCTCGATCTTTACTGTCAAATTTGCTAGAGCTCGGAGGAGGTGACGCTCTAGCACTGAAAAACACAGATTTCTCATCAATTTTAAAAATACAAACTTGGTCCTGAATTTTTGTAAATCAGGCAGTGCTCTTGTGAATCTCCCTCTCTCTGCCTGTGCCACTCCCCACCCACATCCTCCCATCGCTCTCTCAATCTGTAAACTGAGTGTAATGTATTCGAAAGAATACTCTATAGCCAATTCGAATAAACTGTTGTCATTGTCAGACTCTCTCTCTCTCTCTCTCTCTCTCTCTCTCTCTCTCTCTCTCTCTCTCTCTCTCTCTCTCTCTCTCTCTCTCTCTCCTCTCTCTCTCTCTCTCTCTCTCTCTCTCTCTCTCTCCCTCCCTCCCTCCCTCTCTCTGTCTCTGTCTCTCTCTCTCTGCCTGCAAGGACAAGCTTACCATGAATAAATCAAGGGAAATTCAAAGCAAAGAAAGCTGCCATGACAGACTGTCTAGGCAGTCAGCATATACAGCAAAAAGCATAGTTGACACAGAAACCCATTGTTTTACCTGAAATTTTTTGGAAATCCATCCTCCTCAAAATCTGCACTTTTGCTAAGCATTACACAATCATAATCACCTGTGTTATCCTGGTAGGTAGCAGAAGAGGTGGACACGGAAGTAGATGATCTAGGACTGTCTGCTGACCATGCTGGTGGTGTGGGAGCCACTGGAAATGTTGATAGAGCTCGGAGAAGGTGACGCTCTAGCAATGAAAAACACAGATTTCTCATCAATTTTAAAAATACAAACTTGGTCCTGAATTTTTGTAAATCAGGCAGTGCTCTTGTGAATCTCCCTCTCTCTGCCTGTGCCACTCCCCACCCCCATCCTCCCATCGCTCTCTCAATCTGTAAACTGAGTGTAATGTATTCGAAAGAATACTCTATAGCCAATTCGAATAAACTGTTGTCATTGTCAGACTCTCTCTCTCTCTCTCTCTCTCTCTCTCTCTCTCTCTCTCTCTCTCTCTCTCTCTCTCTCTCTCTCTCTCTCTCTCTCTCTCTCTCTCTGCCTGCAAGGACAAGCTTACCATGAATAAATCAAGGGAAATTCAAAGCAAAGAAAGCTGGCATGACAGACTGGCAAGGCAGTCAGCATATACAGCAAAAAGCATAGTTGACACAGACAGAAACCCATTGTTTTACCTGAAAATGTTTGGAAATCTATCCTCCTCAAAATCTGCATTTTTGCTAAGCATTACACAATCATAATCACCTGTGTTATCCTGGTAGGTAGCAGAAGAGGTGAACAAGGAAGTAGATGGTCTTGGATTGTCTGCTGTCATTGGTGGTGGTGTGGGAGCTGCTGAAAATGCAGCCATCCTTGAGGATGAAGTCCTGGGGGCCCTGGGGACATCCTCCTCACTGGAGCTGAGCTGTCTTGGTCTAAAATGTTTAAAGTTAACATGTTGCATGAACCTATGATGCCACATACATTTATTTTAAGCATTATACATGTATGTTTCTATTCATTCACTATCATAAAGGAGGTTTTGATAGCCATGAACGTTTTGTATGAAACGTTTCCAAACTCAGTGGAAGTGCTGGTTGTCGATTTCAAGAGAGGCATTTCCAAGGGAAGTTCTGTCATATCTAATCATAAACACATAAATATAATTTTATATTGGAATAGATGGGCACAATCTTCAAAACAAATCTTTTTAAAGACAAGTACCTTCTTTTCCTAATAGGACGTCCTGGCTGCATTCTGCAATCCTCATCAGCTGTATCTACATTCGATGTGTACTGGGCATTCTCTGCCTTTTCTCGGGCAGAGAGGAAGTTGTCTGAAACAAAACACCAATGAGAAACTAACTGTTAAATATCTAAAAGCTTTAACATAACTTTTCTCCCATCTCTCCCGCCCCTGGGATTGAACCACGGCACAGCGCCTCGCTGCAAAGCCCAACGCCTTAGCTTTACTTAATCATTCAGACAAGGAAGGGGAGGTTATCAAAGGCAAATATTCAAGCTAAAACACTGGCATTCAGGTTAGCTGCTTCGTCCTGAGTTGTTTAAATTAAAACCACAGTGTCACTGCATGAAGGAGAGAGAAAGAAAGAGAGAGAGAGAGAGAGAGAGAGAGAGAGAGAGACAGAGAGAGAGAGACAGAGAGAGAGAGAGAGAGAGAGAGAGAGAGAGAGAGAGAGAGAGAGAGAGAGAGAGAGAGAGAGAGAGAGAGAGAGAGAGGCGCAGGCAGGCAGACACAGACAGACACAGACAGACAGTTGGATCGGGGGAAGAGACAGAGGGAGAGAAATTACTCCTCAGAGTGCCCCTGGAGCCAAGTACTATATTAATGTGATACCCAAAAAGTTTCTTTTCAAGATTCAGAGTATAGGTTGGTAATCTATTGCATCAAATCAGTTGTAGTTTCAAACAGGTTTACCTTGCATTCAGCAGCATTAATCATAAACATTAAGTGACCCCAACAAATGTAACCAATTATCACCTCTTAATCCCCCAAAGTCAAGGAACAACTTACCAGTGGAGCCCAGGATTCAAACCAGGTGCCTAGTCCAAGAAGGCTTGGGAGGCGAGCCTTCTTTGGCCAGTCTAGGGGCATCTCTGGATGGCCAGTACGCATACCAAACCTGGAACTGAAAATCATCCAGGTTTCGTAAAGAACAAAGATTAATGTGATGGACAGACAGATGGATAGAGCGAAAAATGAAGTCTCCTTCAGTCTATGGCAGAGATGTTGAAGACAATGTGCTAAATTGTAATTTATCTCTTTTTCCCAGTCTCTGTCAAGAAACAGTAATAGTTCGAGTCCACTGAAATCCTTCACTTACCAAACCATGAAATGCAATCAATTTATCACATCATGAATTTCTCTCCTTGCATCAAAATTATAAACCTTATCAATGGTTACTTTCACAGTTTGATTCAATTTTTAAAATACTTCACTTTCTGCATCTGATATGTGAAAAAAGGTATTATGGTACTTACACCACTTTCATCAGTTTCCTGCTCCATCCATGAACGGTGGACAACATCAACTGTCTCCTCCTCGGGAAACTCGACAACAACGAATTCTTTCATTGCCATCCCTGACAAAAAGACATTTTGTTTGGATTGATGCTTTGGTTGATTTACGCAGTCATGAGAATATACTTTTACCTATACTTACTAAGGAGGGACGTCTAAAAGCCAAAGGACGTATTAAAGGCCAAATAGTAGTATTGAGCTTGTTTCAGATCCTCAGTAGCTGACGACTAGCAACCTTCAAAGGAGCTCTTTTTGTGAGTGGCATATGGCAGCTGCCGCCGTGGAGCTTTCTTTCAGGGCTCTCAGCTACAGGACAAAACATGCGTCCTGGGGAACATGATTTGCATCAGGATTTTTTCTTTAACTCAGTACTGCTCTGAGTGAAGCATAGGAATCACCACAAACTCGTCCCCAAATGGAAGTTTAACATTTTTTGCAGTCATGTCATCTATGTGTCTCACTTTGAGCGCACTGGTCATATTTCCAACCTTGAATATTCCCAAGATATCTGATTCACAAGGGTACCCAAAAAACACATCTACAGCTGCAAAAGATTGATACACAAACCAGATTTCTGAATCGACCAAAAGAATATTTCGGACAAGACCAACCTCAGCTCCGAATGAAACACAGCAGTCTCTTGAATTAGTTTTAATGCAAAAGTGCTCTAAGTGTGCTTCCTGAAACTGACAATCACATGCCATTCCCTGGGGAACTGGGCCAGCAGAATGTTCTTTTTGTACTTTGGCCTTTTGGAATGGTTGAACTTGTTTCACTCTGCCGTTTGTACGTGCTTCATACCACCTTCTTACTACTTGTTGTAATGCCATGGAAGGTTTTCTTACTGCTTTTATAAGCTTCCTCATAAAATTTTCAAAGGGAAATGCTGATATATTGTCCAGTTGTCCATGTATTTTTGCATCATCAGCAATATGAACCAGGTTGTGAACATTATATGTCAGCATATCCTGGCCATAAAGTTCAGAAAAGTGTTTAACAAACAAAGATAACAGGTTTTTTGCATAATCATTGTATTGTTGGCATCTCACTGGATGTAGGAGTAGGTGCATGGAAACTTGAAGCAACATGAAGTTGTCATACATTGGATTTGGCAATTGTCCGGCCAGTGCAACCAGACCTGTGTAGAGCAAAAACTGCCTGAACTCAGTTGCTTTCCACCGGGCTACTTCAGCTAGAGATCTTGGTCTCCTTGGGAATTCAGAGGGGATGCAGTTTCTAAACTGTTCTAAGCTTTCAGAAATTCTGTTTATGACAGAACTGCCTTGCCGGACTTGAAGAGGACCTTTCATCCATAGGGTAATGAGACGTCTCATTACTCCCAAGCAGACCAAGTGCATACTGTAGTCCAGCACAAATTTTGAAACCAGCCCTATACCCAGCTGAGACAGTGGAGATGAACCTACATGGTGCTCTTCATCCCTCATCTCATCAAAGGAGATGTCAGAACGAAGGGGAGCATCTGTTTTAGGAAAAGTCATTTTGCCATTCCATGTTCCACTTTGGGTACACCTTTCACAACTGGAGTAGCCCATGTGAGGTTTGATGGCTTTGATCATTGCCCTGGCTGGTGCATCACAGACAAACACTGAAATCTCAAATCCAATGGAAGACCCACCATATTCAATGCCAGAGTTTTTCAGATGTGAAATTTCACTCACAAGGGAATGAAGAAACTCCAGATTGGTTGGCTTTTTTCCTCCATAGTACAGGCCGATGAGAAAAGGTTCACTTCTGAAGGGTTTGTCAATCATGCCCTGAATTGGCCAGAACTGGTCATCTTTACTTTTGAAAATTGGAACACCATCTACACTGACTTGAATAGACAATTCTTTCACAAGACTACCTGCATCGTGAGATGCCAGGACTGTTTTGATACCATCAGCAATGCCAAAATGGTAGTATGATCCACCAGATACTGCCAGAGTTTTGGATTGTATCTCCTTTGAGGAGATTTTTCCTAAGAGAGTTCTGGGATCTTTGGGTAATTCAGGATGTTTTTGCCGCAATACTCCAAGTAGTGCTGCAAGAGACTGATGGGAAATGGAACAAGATATAGCCCACTCTGCCAGTTCAGTGGCTAGGTCAAAATCATCCTCTGCTTCATCAGATTCAGGACTTTCCTTCATACTCTCTACTTCAAAATCAAAATTTTCTGTGTCATATTCTGCAAAATCTCCTGTTTGAATTTCAATACTGTTATTCAGATCAACCAGCGTGTCATCAGACGGATGATCTACATTTTTAGAGGGGTTGTTTTGATCAGTCTCGTAATCAAAGGTACTAGTAGGGCTACCTGAATGAACGAAATCCTCATCACCAACAGCGACACATGCATCAGTAATATTGTGAAGAAGTTTGTTCCTTTCTTGCTGAACTGCCGCTTGATGCTTTTCAAATAGAGCATTGCACTTCCTTCGCCTTGTCCAGTATGAAGACATCCTAAGTTATGAAATGAGACTCAAATTAATAACGAGAGTCAAAATTAATATACACTCAACTTTTCTTTTTAAAAAATATTCAGTTTACGTATCCAATAATGGTACGAGGGCAAACGTTATTAGCAATTAGGGTTATATACAGTTTAACTGCAGCAAGCTCGCAAAGGATTGCAGTTGTGGGCGGAATTACAATTAGCTATTATACAATTCAATCAAGACCAATTAATAATGAGAAAACATATATATAATAAGAGCCACTTAACCTGATAAATTTGGTGTCACTGTCAGATGAAAAACTGTCGATCGAGTTCACGAAGGCAGTGCAGGCGTTCGAGTGAAGGGGCAGGAAGCTGGGTGAGGAATGCCGGGCACAACTGTGGGCAGCTAGGCGCTGGCACATAAACAAACGTCTCCAATTTCCAGCTCCGATTCCAAAGGTCGAGCGGGCATAGCCTCCAAGAGCGACCTATTTTGACCGATGCAGCTTGGCCATGCTTTTTACTCGCCCCTCTGAATAGTTCAAGCTATAGCGTCCTATTGCTCCCAATGCGTGTACGAACACGTGTGTAAGTGCAAGTGTTGGGGGACTCGTTGAACAGCAAGATTAGCGACGTATTTACTTGATTGTATGTGCGCTCTCTCTCTCTCTCTCTCTCTCTCTCTCTCTCTCTCTCTCTCTCTCTCTCTCACACACACACACACTCTCTCTCTCTCTCTCTCTCTCTCTCTCTCACACACACACACACACATCTCTCTCTCTCTCTCTCTCTCTCTCTCTCTCTCTCACACACACACACACATCTCTCTCTCTCTCTCTCTCTCTCTCTCTCTCTCTCTCTCTCTCTCTCACACACACACACACACACACACACACACACTCACACTCACACACTCACACACACACACACTCACACCGGCCGTACACACACATTCACACCATACACACACTTATCAATACATACCAACAACAACAAAAAACAACAAAAGACACATTTTCCCTGCCTGTCCCACGCAGGGTTTCGGCTCTGCATGTACTATCTGGGTAGGGACTTTCAATGGGGTCGGCTCTCTATTGCGGAGGGCCTAGGCCGCTGCCGCTATTGCGGGATTTTTTAAACAAAAGTTCTTAAGACAATTTTGATTCTTTTGTCCTAAAACGCCAAAAAAACCATAACATTTTTGTAACCTTTTTTTTTGAACTTAGAAATTTTTTCGTTTTTTTTTTTCTATTGTGGGGGGCCACTATATTGCGGGATTTTTTTTGGTCAAAAGTTCTCAGGCCATTTTTATTCTTTTGTTCTAAAACGCCTGAAAAACCATAAAATTTTTGTTACTTTTTTTGGAAAAAACTTGGAAATTTTTCGGGTTTTACCGATAGCGCTCAGCCTAGGCCGCACCCGCCACCCCGCCTGACTGACTTAGCCTGTCCGGGGAGTTTCGCCTAAACCCGGACGCGTTACTTTTTGTCACGCTTGTGTCCAACATCAGCGTCGGGCCCATGGAGTTAGGGCACAGGGACCACCCGTTGAGAGTCAAACGTGGGATGGAGTTAGAATATAAAGCTTCACCCGTTATAAAACACACACACTTCCTAATTTCTAAAAATTTCTAAGTTTTTTCAAAAAAAAGGTAACAATTTTTTTTTCGTTTTAGGACAAAAGAATCAAAATTGTCTTAAGAAATTTTGTTTAAAAAATCTCGCATTCAAACTGTTTTTGCGTCAACATTTATAAAACATTTTTTAAAAGTTTGCATTTAAACAGTTTTTGCGACGACATTTCTAAAACGTTTTTTTAATGTTTCATTGTGAACCGTAAACGTAAATCAAACCATTCAAACCAAAATAAAACATTTTAAAAACGTTTTCGTGCTATCTGGGATAGCTGCCAAACGCAGCCTGCTGGCCAGTTAAGTTCTAAGGGCAGGCAGTTTTTAAGACACCATTTCTAGTCCCCTCCTCTACTTAGGTGATCAGTGTTGTCCTAAAGAGGACTGATCAGTCGCCTGGGATGCTTCCGAACTTTCTTGCTGCCCCTGGTTCAAAGAAGAGTGATCACTGATCCATATAGCCGCCTATGTGTAGGTTCTGAGCTTCGACTGTCAGTAGCAATTAACCTCTCCCCCTTGCCTCGCCTCTCCCCCTTGCCTCGCCTCTCCCCCTTGCCTCGCCTCTCCTTGCCTCGCCTCTCCTTGCCTCGCCTCTCCTTGCCTCGCCTCTCCTTGCCTCGCCTCTCCTTGCCTCGCCTCTCCTTGCCTCGCCTCTCCTTGCCTCGCCTCTCCTTGCCTCGCCTCTCCTTGCCTCGCCTCTCCCCCTTGCCTCGCCTCTCCCCCTTGCCTCGCCTCTCCCCCTTGCCTCGCCTCTCCCCCTTCACCGCAGGACTTCGATGGTGCACAGTGCAGAAAGAAAGAGGAATATGCAAGGTAGAATAAAGAGGGTTGCTCGTGCAAGAACCTGCGCGTGAAGGAGATTTTGGAGGAGAGGCTGTTGCACAGGAGTAGTTCCCACAACTTGTACACGTGTCATGACCTCGAGACCTTGTACACAATTTGTGACCTCTAGGCCTTGTACACAAGTCGCGACCTCTAGACCTTGTACATGAGTTGTGACCTCTTGACCTCTAGACCATGTACTTGAGTCATAATATTCTTTCTTACCTTTGAAACTTTTAAACTCCACTGCACAATTCCCCACCCCACCCACCCCCATCGCTCCAGTGTGTGGTCATAAACCAGTCTGGTTCCCTTGTCTCCCGAGTATTTCAGGATGCAGCATTTGACCACTGGGCATACCCAAACATTTAAGGTGGGTAGTCAGTGGCTGCAGTTGTATACCCTGCTCATTTCCTGTGCAGGATGGAGGGGCCATCTCTTTAGATAGGCCTGGACTTGTTTTGCCAAGAAAAATGCAGATGTCCTGTTAATTACATGGTTTCCAAAAATCTTAAGTTTCCAAGTGTTGTTGACAGGGTTGTTGTCTGTTGCCTCAAGGAGACTACAGGTGGGAATACATTATAGAATGAGCATCTGTGTCATTCATGTCTTCGAAAATCTCCTCCCATTGGAGCCTCATCCAAATCTGGTGACTTATGGCGTTGCAGCTCACTGTATCCATAGTAACAGATAGCACAAATGACATTTTCTCTAAGACATCCACTCCAGCAAAATAAAGAGAAAATCCGTTTGAAAAAACTTTTCTCAGGATACCTTGGAGAAAGACATTTCCACAGCACACTTCAGCACATCACACTACAGCACAGCACACTACAGCACAGCACACTGCAGCACATCACACTGCAGCACATCACACTGCAGCACATCACACTGCAGGACACCACACTGAAGCACATCACACTGCAGCACATCACACTGCAGTACATCACACTGCAGCACATCACACTGCAGCACATCACACTGAAGCACAGCACACTGCAGCATATCACACTGCAGCACAGCATACCGCAGCACATCACACTTGCAGCACATCACACTACAGCACAGCACACTGTAGCACAGCACACTACAGCACAGCACACTGCAGCACAGCACACTGTAACATATCACACTACAGCACAGCACACTACAGCACAGCACACTGCAGCACAGCACACTGCAGCACATCACACTTGCAGCACAGCACACTACAGCACAGCGCACTACAGCACAGCACACTGCAGCACAGCACACTACAGCAAGGCACACTACACTACAGCACAGCACACTACAGCACAGCACACTACAGCACAGCACACTGCAGCACATCACACTACAGCACATCACACTGCAGCACATCACACTGCAGCACAGCACACTACAGCACAGCACACTGCAGCACATCACACTACAGCACATCACACTGCAGCACATCACACTGCAGTACATCACACTGCAGCACATCACACTACAGCACAGCACACTACAGCACATCACATTACAGCACAGCACACTGCAGCACAGCACACTGCAGCACATCACACTGCAGCACATCACACTACTGCACATCACAGTGCAGCACATCACAGTGCAGCTCATCACAGTGCAGCACATCACAGTGCAGCACATCACACTGCAGCACATCACACTGCAGCACATCACACTGCAGCACAGCACACTGCAGCACAGCACACTGCAGCACATCACCCTGCAGCACATCACACTGCAGCACATCACACTACAACACAGCACACTGCAGCACATCACACTGCAGCACAGCACACTGCAGCACATCACACTACAACACACTGTAGCACAGCACACTGCAGCACATCACACTACAGCACATCACACTGCAGCACATCACACTGCAGCACATCACACTACAGCACATCACACTACAGCACAGCACACTGTAGCACAGCACACTGCAGCACATCACACTGCAGCACATCACACTGCAGCACATCACACTACAGCACATCACACTGCAGCACATCACACTGCAGCACATCACACTACAGCACAGCACACTACAGCACAGCACACTACAGCAAGTAAAAATCCTAACCATCGTGTAACAAGAGTACATACATTTTATTTCACATCAACAGGGTGTAAAGCAACACAAAGACTACCATGTTATTGTGCAATCAAATCTTAAAAGCAGTCCCTCTAAACCTTCTGTGCTGGAAATTGTCATGGTCACATATCTTACCCTGATTTTTATAAACATATTTTAAAAAATCACCTTCTTCCGGATTGTACCTCATGTCAACAATTATGCATCACCTGTAACACGCAAATAATAATTTTGCAGATTTAGCACAAACGTCTAACATGTGCCATCACAGAGCGGCTGGCACCAGACTGACAAAGCATCCAGTGACTGTACTGTCTAGATGACAGAGCAAAATCAAAAGTCAACTGTCCATCAAAATCTGGCAAACAACATAAAATACATGCACATGCCTGAAAGAGTTTTTACAGAAAAAGTAATACTAGTTTTAATACTTGTTCAAGTGGAGGTGTTAAGACTCCACATCACACTGATTTGTGCCTTGATGCTCATCAGAGGACTACATATCGCAGACAATCATGCAAACGCATGATGATACACAAATACACTAGACATGTCAAATAATGCATGAGAAATAGCAATGAGCGAGCATGCATGACATGCACAAGAGGAAGTGCTTAATGCCTTGATGCTGGCCTCAAGCTGACCAACAGCAACAGGTGCCGGACTTGCCATGTGGACAAAATGGACATGCCATGCCCCATGAGGTGTGTTTTGTGTATTGCAAGTCACAACAAAACTTTTTATATCATGACCTACATAGCGCCTGACAACACAGTACGTGATCACTTGAGGTACATCTGATGTCTACAGACAAATGTAATGGCATTATCAAGCGTGAAAACATGTGCCACAACACATATCAGATCCCGAGAATTACAACAACAGATTCCCAACAACAAATCAATGGTCCGCCTAAGACTTTGAGATCTTGCCATTATCTTCAACTTGTGATGCATTTCAGATAGTTCACCCAAATCAAGCTGGTGATGTGATCAAATGACACTGCTTTAATATTAAGGGCATTTTCTTGAACAACATATTTTACATTTTAAAAGTAGATATGCTTTTGGACAAATTCACCAGTAAGTTCAAGAGCATAATTTGTGTCATATCTTACATGTGAACCACAGCATCTTTCAAAGCATATACAGGTCTGTGAGAGAAAATGAACATAGCCAGTTCAGCAGACTGCAACACCTAAGGCCTCTCAAGTGATGAAATGCTGATAGTTTTCTCCTCCTCCTTCATCCACGGAAATGCCACTGATAGCAGACGATTTCTCACTAGAGGAGAAAGCTTTTCTGTTTTGGTTCACAGTGTCAACAGCGAAAGGTGTCTTCTCTCCACTCAGTTTTAGTTCTTGTCGGTTCCTGACTCTTCTGTCTCCTTCTCATTGCCTGTGTCCTCTTGGGCTGTGGTGTCCTCTGGGGCTGTGGTGTCCTTCTCCGCCTTTCGTGACTTGCTTTCCCTGGGGGCACTCTTGGCTCTTCTCCCCTTGCCATTCTGCAAGCAGACAGGGAACATCTATCAGTGCACAGTGACTTCCATCACAACTGATCTGCAGGCAGACAGACAGACAGGGAACACGTATCAGTGCACAGTGACTTCCATCACAACTGATCTGCAGACAGACAGGGAACATCTATCAGTGCACAGTGACTTCCATCACAACTGATCTGCAGACAGACAGGGAACATCTATCAGTGCACAGTGACTTCCATCACAACTGATCTGCAGACAGACAGACAGGGAACATCTATCAGTGCACAGTGACTTCCATCACAACTGATCTGCAGGCAGACAGACAGGGAACATCTATCAGTGCACAGTGACTTCCATCACAACTGATCTGCAGACAGGCAGGGAACATGCATCTATCAGTGCACAGTGACTTCCATCACAACTGATCTGCAGGCAGACAGGGAACATGGTAACTTTTTCCATTACAGAGGTTGTGCAAACAGACAAAGAAAATAATATCAACACACATGGCCTTCTATTACAGTCAAGCATATCAAACAGTAAGGTTTTCTAGATGAAAAGAAAATCCTGAAACACTTCAAGTGCCATATACGTGTATTTGATGAACACATCCATAACACACAAACACCACTGGAAATCAGTAGATGAGGCTAAATTAAATCAATCTTGTGCCAAAAGCAGTACTTTAATTACTACAGCTGCATCATACCTATTCCTGTCAGTCACTTTAATTAAGGCAAAGATGCTTGCTTTTCTATTGTAACTTTCACCCAATGAAACACAGTGTAAAGCAGTTTGAGCACCGATCAATGGTGGAAAGTTGCTATATAAAATCACACCTTTTTAAAAATACATGTATACATTTACTTCCTGGTCATCAAGCTTCTCTGTCAGTCCACCATCCTCAACATGTGATGCATGCATCTTAGTTGTGACCAAATATCACTGCATGACTCTTCACTACAAGCACATGCAGATCCACAGTGGTGGCATACATGTCTATGGATGCTGTACTTTGCACCAGTGCAAGCTCCATGTCATACTGAGGCTTCTCAACTGCTGCCAGACTTCCCAGCACTCCAACCACAGCCTCCCTGCAGGCAGCTCACCTTGGTCCACCATTCTTTGGGGAAGCGCGAGATGTTGCCCATGAAGCGCTGGTTCTCATTCCAGTCTGCCTGCCACTTGTAGTGGCTGTACTCAGGCTGGCGCAGGGTGATGCGCTTCAGAACCTCCTGGTTCTCCCGTGTGATGCGTAGCAGCTCACGCTGCCTCTTCTCACGGTTGATACTGCAGTGAAACGCATATATTCAATAGATGAATGAAACTCATGAGACTGCAGAAAGAAAACGTTATTTCTTAAAGACACACAAGTAAAATAAGTGAAGTTAACAACTTGTGTAAATCTGATGATTTACTGCCCTAAAAATGATGTTGAAAGGAGATCAGGGCAAACTATTTCTCAGAGGAAAAAAAATCTTCACAAAATTCTGGTCCAAACATGAATAAAGCCAGATGTTCATGGAAAGCAGTAAATGTGACCAAGCTCTCTCTTCAGCACAGTTTTTATAAACAACCTCTAACCTCTTGTACTCATAGTTGTTCCTGTTGTCCACACGACCCCGAGTGCGCATGATGTAGGACATCTTCTCCAGCAGGATGCGGTTGTCACGCTCTATGGTGGCCAGACGCTCCTCCTCCAACTGCAAGATGTGCCATATACAGCCCTTGTCACTATGCTCTTGTGTGACAAACAATTGATGTATAGGCATTAGTCTTCCATTGAGCAAGAACAAGTGTGGATGTAACTCCAGTGCAATAACAATTTTGCTTTTGGGCATGCTGGTCTATCAGAGTCTTTTCCTCTTCTTTTTTTTCCATGTACCATTATCTTCTTTTATTTGCGCGCGTGTGCACGCATGCACACACACACACACACACACACACACACACATACACACACACACACACATCTGCCAAAAGTAAACCCATGACTGAGTTGACCTAGGGCAGCAAGATTGGCCTGTGCCTCTCTACAGAGGCTAAGTGATACAAGAAGTTAAATCTTACAGGGGCACAGTCTTACACTCAAGTACAGTGAGGCACAGCACTACACAGAGCCACAGCACTACACAGAGGCACACCACTACACAGACGCACAGCACTACACAGAGGCACAGCACTACACAGAGGCACACCACTACACAGAGGCACAGCACTACACAGAGGCACAGCACTACACAGAGGCACACCTCTACACAGAGGCACAGCACTACACAGAGGCACAGCACTACACAGAGGCACAGCACTACACAGAGGCACACCACTACACAGAGGCACAGCACTACACAGAGGCACAGCACTACACAGAGGCACAGCTCTACACAGAGGCACAGCACTACACAGAGGCACAGCACTACACAGAGGCACAGCACTACACAGAGGCACAGCACTACACAGAGGCACAGCACTACACAGAGGCACAGCACTACACAGAGGCACAGCACTACACAGAGGAAAACCACTACACAGACGCACAGCACTGCACAGAGGCACAGCACTACACAGAGGCACACCACTACACAGAGGCACACCACTACACAGAGGCACACCACTACACAGAGGCACAGCACTACACAGAGGCACAGCACTACACAGAGGCACACCTCTACACAGAGGCACAGCTCTACACAGAGGCACAGCACTACACAGAGGCACACCTCTACACAGAGGCACAGCACTACACAGAGGCACACCTCTACACAGAGGCACACCTCTACACAGAGGCACACCTCTACACAGAGGCACAGCACTACACAGAGGCACACCTCTACACAGAGGCACAGCACTACACAGAGGCACAGCACTACACAGAGGCACACCACTACACAGAGGCACACCACTACACAGAGGCACACCACTACACAGAGGCACACCTCTACACAGAGGCACAGCACTACACAGAGGCACAGCACTACACAGAGGCACACCACTACACAGAGGCACACCTCTACACAGAGGCACAGCACTACACAGAGGCACACCTCTACACAGAGGCACAGCACTACACAGAGGCACACCTCTACACAGAGGCACAGCACTACACAGAGGCACACCTCTACACAGAGGCACAGCACTACACAGAGGCACACCTCTACACAGAGGCACAGCACTACACAGAGGCACACCTCTACACAGAGGCACAGCACTACACAGAGGCACAGCACTACACAGAGGCACAGCTCTACACAGAGGCACAGCACTACACAGAGGCACACCTCTACACAGAGGCACAGCACTACACAGAGGCACAGCACTACACAGAGGCACAGCACTACACAGAGGCACACCTCTACACAGAGGCACAGCACTACACAGAGGCACACCTCTACACAGAGGCACAGCACTACACAGAGGCACAGCACTACACAGAGGCACACCTCTACACAGAGGCACAGCACTACACAGAGGCACACCTCTACACAGAGGCACAGCACTACACAGAGGCACACCTCTACACAGAGGCACACCTCTACACAGAGGCACAGCACTACACAGAGGCACACCTCTACACAGAGGCACACCTCTACACAGAGGCACACCACTACACAGAGGCACACCTCTACACAGAGGCACAGCACTACACAGAGGCACACCTCTACACAGAGGCACAGCACTACACAGAGGCACACCTCTACACAGAGGCACAGCACTACACAGAGGCACACCTCTACACAGAGGCACAGCACTACACAGAGGCACACCACTACACAGAGGCACAGCACTACACAGAGGCACACCTCTACACAGAGGCACAGCACTACACAGAGGCACACCACTACACAGAGGCACAGCACTACACAGAGGCACAGCACTACACAGAGGCACACCACTACACAGAGGCACAGCACTACACAGAGGCACACCACTACACAGAGGCACAGCACTACACAGAGGCACAGCACTACACAGAGGCACACCACTACACAGAGGCACACCTCTACACAGAGGCACAGCACTACACAGAGGCACACCTCTACACAGAGGCACAGCACTACACAGAGGCACAGCACTACACAGAGGCACACCTCTACACAGAGGCACAGCACTACACAGAGGCACACCTCTACACAGAGGCACAGCACTACACAGAGGCACACCTCTACACAGAGGCACAGCACTACACAGAGGCACAGCACTACACAGAGGCACACCACTACACAGAGGCACACCTCTACACAGAGGCACAGCACTACACAGAGGCACACCTCTACACAGAGGCACACCTCTACACAGAGGCACAGCACTACACAGAGGCACACCACTACACAGAGGCACAGCACTACACAGAGGCACAGCACTACACAGAGGCACACCTCTACACAGAGGCACAGCACTACACAGAGGCACACCTCTACACAGAGGCACAGCACTACACAGAGGCACAGCACTACACAGAGGCACACCACTACACAGAGGCACACCTCTACACAGAGGCACAGCACTACACAGAGGCACAGCACTACACAGAGGCACAGCACTACACAGAGGCACACCTCTACACAGAGGCACAGCACTACACAGAGGCACAGCACTACACAGAGGCACAGCACTACACAGAGGCACAGCACTACACAGAGGCACAACACTACACAGAGGCACAACACTACACAGAGGCACACCACTACACAGAGGCACAGCACTACACAGAGGCACACCACTACACAGAGGCACACCACTACACAGAGGCACACCACTACACAGAGGCACAGCACTACACAGAGGCACAGCACTACACAGAGGCACACCTCTACACAGAGGCACACCTCTACACAGAGGCACACCTCTACACAGAGGCACAGCACTACACAGAGGCACAGCACTACACAGAGGCACAGCACTACACAGAGGCACAGCACTACACAGAGGCACAGCACTACACAGAGGCACAGCACTACACAGAGGCACAGCACTACACAGAGGCACAGCACTACACAGAGGCACAGCACTACACAGAGGCACAGCACTACACAGAGGCACAGCTCTACACAGCTGGACAGCACTACACAGCTGGACAGCACTACACAGAGGCACAGCACTACACAGAGGCACTGCACTACACAGAGGCACAGCACTACACAGAGGCACACCACTACACAGAGGCACACCTCTACACAGAGGCACACCTCTACACAGAGGCACAGCACTACACAGAGGCACAGCACTACACAGAGGCACAGCACTACACAGAGGCACAGCACTACACAGAGGCACAGCACTACACAGAGGCACAGCACTACACAGAGGCACAACACTACACAGAGGCACAGCACTACACAGAGGCACAGCACTACACAGAGGCACACCTCTACACAGAGGCACAGCACTACACAGAGGCACAACACTACACAGAGGCACAGCACTACACAGAGGCACACCACTACACAGTTGAACAGCACTACACAGAGGCACACCTCTACACAGAGGCACAGCACTACACAGAGGCACAGCACTACACAGAGGCACAGCACTACACAGAGGCACACCTCTACACAGAGGCACACCACTACACAGAGGCACAGCACTACACAGAGGCACAGCACTACACAGAGGCACAGCACTACACAGAGGCACACCTCTACACAGAGGCACAGCACTACACAGAGACACAGCACTACACAGAGGCACAACACTACACAGAGGCACACCACTACACAGAGGCACAACACTACACAGAGGCACAGCACTACACAGAGGCACACCACTACACAGTTGAACAGCACTACACAGAGGCACAACACTACACAGAGGCACAGCACTACACAGAGGCACACCACTACACAGTTGAACAGCACTACACAGAGGCACAACACTACACAGAGGCACACCACTACACAGAGGCACAACACTACACAGAGGCACAGCACTACACAGAGGCACAGCACTACACAGAGGCACACCACTACACAGTTGAACAGCACTACACAGAGGCACAGCACTACACAGAGGCACAGCACTACACAGAGGCACACCACTACACAGTTGAACAGCACTACACAGAGGCACACCTCTACACAGTTGAACAGCACTACACAGAGGCACAGCACTACACAGAGGCACAGCACTACACAGAGGCACAGCACTACACAGTTGAACAGCACTACACAGAGGCACACCTCTACACAGAGGCACAGCACTACACAGAGGCACACCACTACACAGTTGAACAGCACTACACAGAGGCACAGCACTACACAGAGGCACAGCACTACACAGAGGCACAACACTACACAGAGGCACACCACTACACAGAGGCACAACACTACACAGAGTACAGCACTACACAGAGGCACAGCACTACACAGAGGCACACCACTACACAGTTGAACAGCACTACACAGAGGCACACCTCTACACAGAGGCACAGCACTACACAGAGGCACAGCACTACACAGAGGCACAGCACTACACAGAGGCACACCTCTACACAGAGGCACACCTCTACACAGAGGCACACCTCTACACAGAGGCACAGCACTACACAGAGGCACAACACTACACAGAGGCACACCTCTACACAGAGGCACACCTCTACACAGAGGCACACCTCTACACAGAGGCACACCTCTACACAGAGGCACAGCACTACACAGAGGCACAGCACTACACAGAGGCACAACACTACACAGAGGCACACCTCTACACAGAGGCACAACACTACACAGAGGCACACCTCTACACAGAGGCACACCTCTACACAGAGGCACACCTCTACACAGAGGCACAGCACTACACAGAGGCACAGCACTACACAGAGGCACACCACTACACAGAGGCACACCACTACACAGAGGCACAGCACTACACAGAGGCACAGCACTACACAGAGGCACACCACTACACAGATGCACAGCACTACACAGAGGCACAGCACTACACAGAGGCACACCACTACACAGAGGCACACCTCTACACAGAGGCACACCTCTACACAGAGGCACAGCACTACACAGAGGCACAGCACTACACAGAGGCACAGCACTACACAGAGGCACAACACTACACAGAGGCACAGCACTACACAGAGGCACAGCACTACACAGTTGAACAGCACTACACAGAGGCACACCTCTACACAGAGGCACAGCACTACACAGAGGCACAGCACTACACAGAGGCACAGCACTACACAGAGGCACACCACTACACAGAGGCACACCACTACACAGAGGCACAGCACTACACAGAGGCACAGCACTACACAGAGGCACAGCACTACACAGAGGCACACCACTACACAGAGGCACAGCACTACACAGAGGCACACCACTACACAGTTGAACAGCACTACACAGAGGCACAACACTACACAGAGGCACAGCACTACACAGAGGCACACCACTACACAGTTGAACAGCACTACACAGAGGCACAGCACTACACAGAGGCACACCACTACACAGAGGCACAACACTACACAGAGGCACAGCACTACACAGAGGCACAGCACTACACAGAGGCACACCACTACACAGTTGAACAGCACTACACAGAGGCACAGCACTACACAGAGGCACAGCACTACACAGAGGCACACCACTACACAGTTGAACAGCACTACACAGAGGCACACCTCTACACAGTTGAACAGCACTACACAGAGGCACAGCACTACACAGAGGCACAGCACTACACAGAGGCACAGCACTACACAGTTGAACAGCACTACACAGAGGCACACCTCTACACAGAGGCACAGCACTACACAGAGGCACA